>MJUT01021375.1:15657-37869 GCA_002080005.1 Gigantidas platifrons | reverse complement strand
ATAATTGTTGTTATGATTTATTTCAGGCGTGGTAGGTAATGTGGAAGACTTCATTATAATTGTTGTTATGATTTATTTCAGGCGTGGTAGGTAATGTGGAAAACTTCAAAGGCGTATTACGTGAGCTCTGGTTTAATCTGTACCCTCGTTCAAGTTCTAGGAGAACAACTGTGGATAGTAGTGGGTTTGAACATACCATGGTTGGAGAATTGCGAAGTGAAGTCTCTGGATTTCACAACTGGATACAATTTTATCTTGAAGAGAAAAAAGGCAATATCAACTATCTCGGATGGATTTCAAAATCTTATGTAAGATACATATTTATTTCTGCTTTCCCTTCCAGTGTGTCTTGGTTCACTTCCAATGGGATTAGTGTTGCTCAACGCTTAGTTTTCTGTGGACTGTTTTGTCGACCTTGGTAACATTTACAATATAAAAAAAACACTCATGGGAGGGGGAATAGTGTATAGAGGAAGGAGGACAAGCAAAATATTTGGGTTGTAAAAAGCCAATGGTTTATTATAGTGATAAATCAAGCTCCTTACATAACACTCAGTTTTATTACCGTTTTGACGCTAAGAGTGCATGCTCATGGAACAAAGTTAGCTCCCTTGGGTCCATGGACTTCAACTAACAACGATAAAGTCAATTTGAAAGTAACAACAGCTCATCTGACATGCTTATAATCAGACATGTATATAAGGAAAAATAAATGCTATATAAAACCGAGAGGGCAATCAAGAATTGACAATCTAGATACACTGGCATTATTGAGCACACAAGACACAGGACGAAGACACACAAAACATGACAATCTAGATACACTGGCATTATTGAGCACACAAGACACAGGACGAAGACACACAAAACATGACAATCTAGATACACTGGCATTATTGAGCACACAAGACACAGGACGAAGACACACAAAACATGACAATCTAGATACACTGGCATTATTGAGCACACAAGACACAGGACGAAGACACACAAAACATGACAATCTAGATACACTGGCATTATTGAGCACACAAGACACAGGACGAAGACACACAAAACAAAAACACAACACAGAAAACTTATAAGATGAGCAACAAGGACATATGCTGATAACAAATAGCAAAACACAAACGAAGAGATATAAATAACTGCGTATGAAGCATTTCTAGAATAAGCTTCATCAGGTACGCTCAAAGTCAAAAGATGGGAAAGACAAAATCTATTAAATCTTTGGGGAGCAAATAAAACCAAAAAGAAACATTGCACATAATATATATATTCTGTCACAAACATGTCTCACATAATATATATAATTTGTCACAAACATGCTTCATATAATATATATAATTAAGAAATAATTCATGGAAGCCATATGTATATATTGTTTTTACCACGGGTAGGCCCTTTATGTCACAAAGTTTTACCCCGAGCGTTAGCGTTACCCGTGGTAAAAACAATATATACATATGGCTTCCATGAATTATTTTGATTCTAATATGTAAAAATTGGCAAATATCGTTATAAATTGTCGATGACGTCATAAATTACAATGGGTGTAGGTATATATTAATTTTACCACGGGTTTGGACTCAAAGCGTTTGAAGGATGTCATATTAGAATCTGTCACAGACATGCCTCATATAATATATATAATCTGTCACAAACATGCCTCACATAATATATTTAATCTGTCACAAACATGCCTCACATAATATATATAATCTGTCACAAACATGCCTCACATAATATATATAATCTGTCACAAAAATGCCTCACATAATATATATAATCTGTCACAAACATGCTTCATATAATATATATAATCTGTCACAAACATGCTTCATATAATATCATTTTATGATTTGGGAACAAATAAAAAATAGTGTCACTAGTCCGTTAAAGGCACCCTTTATGAAGTCTGAATTAACAAAACCACCAAAGGAAACATATAATCTCGAGTTACTGGAATAATTTTTGCAACAAGTCGGAAAACTGGAATTTCAACATATGTATTTGATATAGTTGCTGTCTCTTTGACTGAAAACATGAAATGATTGGACACAGATTCAAAATATCTTTTGTACCCTACACGTAAGAAAAAATGCTGTGTTACTAAGTCTACATAAAAAAAAATCAATTTGTTTTTGTTTCAGCCTGAAATAATTGCTGTCAAATTCACATGGCATGGACAGGTGAAATCCATGTGTTCTTTCTTCATTAGAACAAGTCCAGAGTTTGAGCTTGCTTTGTACTCAATATGCGCTTTAACAAAGCCTAATGCAATATGTTCTTTTAACATGGAAGGCCAAAGTATACGGATTCAGACCTGGGATGTCAGACACAAGGCAGGACTCCAAATTGCGTCAGCATATCCGGTTCTGTAACAAAAACATCGTCGACTATACAAAGCTTCTTTCAGTTTATAATGTTTCATTATGTATGCCATACATGTCTAGCATTAAAAGCAGATTAAATGTCAAATTTGTTTGGAATGTTGATAGGTGTGAGCAGATCAGCTTCGATATATACGGGTTCTACTCTATTCCTACAAATACAGAACCGTTCGTATGTTTTTTTCCTAGAAAATACAGACATATTGATATTCCCATAATAAAGGCAAATTTCGTCTAGTTTCATGGACACAACAGGGTACTGAGGCTATGCACATACAATATGTTTCTTGTTTAAGTGGTTCACCAAATGAACAATCACACACTCCATCTTACCAACCCCTCTCTCTCTCATCGCGTTCTTCGTTCTCTGTTCATACAATTTACACATATTAGTGTAAGAATTATTTATATACATGTACATGCATGCTCTATCGAATAATGTTGTAACTTATTGTATATAGGAGAAGACTTCATAAGTTTGTTTAACTTGTGTCTTATCCTTTTTGCACATTTGAGCAAATAAAATATGTTTAAACTAATTCACATACTATATATGAGTGATTTAAATGGCATAGGATTTCGTCTGAAATAAGTGACATAATAATATATCCATTCAAATGACAATGGATATTTTCCATTATGTATATGTTTTGTCTTTCTTCTATCACGGATAAAAAAAATATTGGATTTGTGTCTTTCCTCTATTACCGATGAGATTGATTGATTGATTTTTGGTGTTTAACGCCACTTTCAGCAATATTTCAGCTATATCATGCCGAGCAGTTTTAGTGGTGGAAGAAGCCGGAGTACCCGGAGAGAACTACCGACCATGTGCAAGCAACTGGTAAACTTTATCACTTGCGGTTGCGAGTCGAATGCACCCTTTTTTGTAATTTACAAAGCCGAGTTCGAACCCACGCCGTATTGGTGATAGGCTTGTATGAGTTGTTAGATCACCGATAAGACTTTTATCAGACTTGACTATATGACACGCCGTATTGGTGATAGGCTTGTATGAGTTGTTAGATCACCGATAAGACTTTTATCAGACTTGACTATATGACACGCCGTATTGGTGATAGGCTTGTATGAGTTGTTAGATCACCGATAAGACTTTTATCAGACTTGACTATATGAGTAACACGACGGTTGTCTTATAAGAAACAGGAACTGTTTATGTTTCGTGAGCACCTGGGCTTTTCCACGGAAATTTGGATTGGTAGGGTCCGTGGTTCTTATCTTGTTAGTTTTCTCTGTTGTGATTTTATTGTTTATTTATTTTTGTTTTGCTTTGTTTATCTTTGGCCTGTGTCCTGTGCTCAATACCTCCCGTGTCTTTGTGTTATCCATTCTTAATTGTCTCTTCATTGAGTGTTTTCTTAGTTTATTTTCTAATTGGTCTAAATTCGCTAACTATTCTAGCTGCTCATCCCTAGTAACACGAATATGAGAAGTCGCCCCCTCCTGATATTTATTATTCGAAAAAAAAAATGCATCAGCGCCCAAATAGTCTGTAAATAATGACATTTTTAGCCAGATAGTTAAACCGACTTCTGACTGTTATTCTAAGAAGAGTTTGAAGATACCAAAGGAGTAAACAGAATCCTTAAATCGAAGAAGGACAGACAACACAATGGCCAAAAACAAATAGGACAAAAGGACAAACAACGATCTACACAACATACACATAAAACGAGTTAAAACTGGGGGTGGGGGCGAACTCAGATGCTCCGGAAGTGTAGGCAGTTCCTGCTTCTCTAGTGGGACCCGTCGTGTTAATCTAACATATCTAATGGAATCTAATGATTTTAACAAAGCACAGACATCAATTCTGCTGTATATAAGTTGGACAAACTTGCTTCAATTCGGTTGTTTCGAATCATTTCCATTCCGTCAAAATTTTGTTATTTTCTTCTGCCAGATCACGTGATTTCGATGGAACTGCTGGTCTTGAGCTTCCGGTGTCAATGTACACAACAAAAACTCCAATCGATATGTGCCGTTTTAACGTTCGATTCTCAATTTAAAAATATCTTAACATTTTCTGTAAAAGACAGATATCAATTAAATTATTTTATTTGTATCAAAGACTTCAACGCAGAGACAAATAATTCTTTAAAATTAAATTTGTTTTCTTTCTTTATTTGCGGCTGTCAGCATCATGAAAGGAAAACGATCTGCCTTTATGTATATATTTCTTATATAAGACAGATAGTGGGGTACCGAACACCAGTATTTATTCAGCGGTTTCCTTGGCATCTCCATATTACAATTACTTATAATCTACCGCACCTACGACTATGATATGCTGACGTTGTCACAGTAATAGCGTAAACACCGGAAGTCGCCTGCCTATTTGTTCAGACGTCAAGACACGAAAAAGACGGAACGTGGTCGGAATTGACATGATTCGAAATAACCGAATTCATTTTTGTTACATTACTGCAAGACAATTTTGAGGATCCAAAAAGGGTGATCATGAACCGGAAGTCCAAGAAGGGCAGATAATGCAATGACCAACAGGACAGAAGAACAAACAACGAACTACAAAACACTACACAGAAAACTAGCAACACGAATACATTAGGACCTATAGGCCGGAGGTGAAAGGAACTACGGAAGGTCAAGCAGATCCTGTTCCACTAGTGGCAATGAAGAATGATTTCATTGTCGTTCAATTTTCTTTATAGTCACTACATGTTTATATTTGTCTATACATATATATATTCTTAGATTTCTTTTACCGAAGATGTCGAAGAAATTAAAACCGTGATTAGATAGTGTTTGCCATAAATAATATATCCGCAAAAACTGACCAATTACAGTGTGTGTTATATTCTTTGTGTCGACTGACACCGGCTTGGGTTGATTTCAGGGGCGGATTCAAGGGGGCGCACCCGGCGCGCGCCCCCCCTAAAATTGGAAAAAATATGATTGTTTTTGCTTAAAATCGTGATTTTTCACACGAAATAGCCCAAAAATTTTCGCGCCTGGCTCCGCTCGGCGCCATTATTTTCAGTGCGCCCCCTATCTGAAAATCCTGGATCTGCCCCTGGATTTGAAGCAAGCTGGAGTATGAATGATGGAATTATTTACCTAACTGCCTAAGTATGCAGAGGAATCAGTTGATATACCTATAGGGTTAGCGAGATTACGAATTTTAAAAAGAAATCATTAATGGAATTTCCATGTGATGGTGTTAAATGTCGTAGCCATTTGATTCATACCTCTGTGATGTTTTCACTACAGTGGTACGTGTGGACATATATTCCAAAATAGCTGAAGATGAGCAAAATTCTTGAACATCCACATTTAAACACATGCATTTGTGAAATAATATAATACTGTGGGTGGCTTGATGTTCTTAAAAGAAGGTGGGCGTCCTACATAAAAAGGGGAGGTTCCAGTCTCCAGGCTACAGACAAGAACTAAAAACAATAAAAGATAGTAGTTTAAAAATAAGATTGTCTCTTGAAAAAAAAAGGATATTATGAAAAGGTCGAGAAATTATGACTGGCAACGGGCCATCAACGACCAAACCTATATTAGATCTATCAAACTTCCCAGGCAATCTATTAGGAATTGCTAACCGTTTAAGTTTTTTTTTTTTTGGGTGAGTAAGCGAGTCATTGTTGCTTAACGCCAACTCAGTAATATTTCAGCTATATCATGGCGAGAACAAGTTAATTTTCAATGAGATGATGATGAGACTCACTTTGTACTAGATCAACATGCTGAGTTGGATTTGCATAGTGATAGCTCACTGAAACAACAGTCCGCGGATAGACATGTAGCTCCACCGTGACACATTATCCTGATTCCGAGCCAACCAGTCTTTGCTCTTTCTCCTTAATGCTGCGTGCTTAGCGGAGAAGCAAAACATACCAATTTTATAGTCTTTGGTTTGACCCGGCTCGGGCTCGAATCCACGATCTATCGCACTCGAGGCGAGTACTCTAATCAGTACACCACCGATGCGGTTGAGTTGTTTTTGGTATTTCAATGATAAAGCAAATGCAGTGTATTTATTACATATGGAGAGAGCTAGATGTCATATTAAAAAAAAAAATAAAAAAAAAATCAGATGAAAATAGTTCAATCAATATCGCTCTCAAAAAGTTAATAATTCATGACACAATGATATGGTCGAAACCTTCTCTTACGTTTGGCATTTTATTAATGCATTGTGTTTGATTTATTACATATGGAGAGAGCTAGATGACATTTTCAAAAAAAAAAAAAAGAAATCTGAAGAAAATAGTACAATCTGTAGTGATCTCAAAAAGTTAATAATTTATCACAATAATATGGTCGAAACATTCTCTTACTACAGTGTACGCGGATTTTATTCGTCTCCAAATCGATATCGTTTTACATTTACCCGAATCACCTGTTGTTAAGGTAAACAAATAAACAGTCGATTAGGCAGTTTTAGATATTCCTAAACAAAACAAAACGAGAGATATAACAAGAACCGAAATTGATTCCAGGTAAATAAGCATTTATATACATGTTTAGCAATATGTGTATTATGTTTATTCCTGCAAATTGAGCAAATGTTAATATATAAATGAATTGTGTGTGCAAAAAAAAAAAGAAAAAAAAAAGGGGGGGGGTCTTATTTGTTGCAGATTTTCAATTTGGGCTATCTAACGAACTGTCTCTATTCCTCTATTAGATCAGCAGATATTTTATCAGTTTATTTTTTACACGATGTCTTCTTTTATTGACCAAATGAGACACAAACCTACATAATTTCAGACTGATCATATGTGTGTTAGCGTATTTTAAAGCACATTTATAGACATCACGTGATTTTTATGCTAAATATATATGGGGTAAATATAATATAGAGGTAATACAAATGACTATAAATTAAATAATGGAGGTCATGGTTCTTTGTCTATTTTCAATACATTGCTTGTACATTAATAAATTAGCCCTATACATTTACAAATTATTAATTAAAATCCAATAAAGCAACCGTAAGAAACAGAATATCAAAACCCCTACACCATCCCCAAATTGAAATGTGTTTTTTTTTAAGTACAAACGAATTTAGGGCACTGTTCTATTACAAACCGCTTAAATTAAAGTATGACTGAATTGACATCACATAATAAACTTACAATGTCAATTATACATGGACCTTCGCAAAATGTGAAAACAGGGGGGTGGGGGTAGGGTGGCCGGGGTGATTGGGGTGGGTTTATTGTATTTAACGCCACTTTAAACAATATTTCAGTTATATCATGGCGGTTGATTAGATGAGGTAAATACAGTTATTAACCGGTTATAATGGCGGTTGATTAGATGAGGTAAATACAGTTATTAACCGGTTATAATAGCGGTTGATTAAATGAAGTAAATACAGTTATTTATCGGTTATAATGCGGTTGATTAGATGAGGTAAATACAGTTAACCGGTTATAATAGCGGTTGATTAGATGAAGTAAATACAGCTATTAACCGGTTATAATGGCGGTTGATTAGATGAGGTTAATACAGTTATTAACCGGTTAAGCACAGCTACATTTTGTGCCTGTCCCAATACAGGACCTGGATTTCCAACTCCACATGTCATCGTATTATTTATGTTCAATTATTTTTGAATTTGAGAGGCGGTTGTTCGTTTTTATTGATAATTTGGTGAAATTGTTGACCATCACTGTTTATTCAATTAGTTGCTACAAACTCATAATTTATTAAATGACTATTGAAAATGCTTATATACAAACAGAAACAATTAATTAAATATTGGACTTTAATTTTCACCATTTACTTTATTCTCAATATACTGTAGGGATATGTTTTTTTTTAAATACTTTCATATATTTTGATCGACTGTGAATTGGCGAAGGTTCCCATGGTTCAAACACACAGAGCTGCTCAAGGCATCCCGGGGTGGTGGATGTGGGGGGAGGGGAAAACATACAGAGCTGCTCAAGGCATCCCCGGGGTGGTGGATGTGGGGGGAGGAGCAAACACACAGAGCTGCTCAAGGCATCTCCGAGGTGGTGGATGTGGGGGGAGGGGCAAACACAGAGCTGCTCAAGGCATCCCCGGGGTGGTGGATGTGGGGGGAGGGATCTTAATAGGAATGGGGGAGGGCGTTACCAGGTTATAAAACGGAAAGCCTCACCGTGGACCATAGTGGGTAATGTGTTTGGACAGTCGTAGGTAAATTTTTATTATTAATTGTTTGTGGTGTTTTAGAACAATCAAATCGATTATATATACTTAATGTACTTAATTCTCCAAGCACTTTGCATGGTGGATGATATGACTGAGCACTGAGTACATATATACTCTTCACATGAACACAATTGAACAGTAAAAGTGCCACAGATGTTCAAAAATAAACGGAAAGTATCATACGAAATGTTATGACATCTACAATGGAACTTGTAGACCGTTCCCCCTTTTTTTCTTATGACCATTCTGTTGTTTGTCCTTCGATTTACGGCTTCGATATAATGATATTCTTCCTATGTTGAGATATTGTTTTGTGTGTACGTTCTAAAGATTTCAAAATGACGAAAGTGGTAACGAGAAAACGAAATACATGCTTGAGCGATTGTTTTGTTTTATTTCTACAGGAACGTAGAAAATGCCAATACCGGAAGTCAACCATTTTGCCGTTCTGGGATTAAAACCGGGTGCTTCCGAAGAAGAAATAAAGAAGGCTTACAGATCATTAGCGAAATCATTCCATCCAGACAAAAATAACCACAAAAATGCTGAGGAAAAGTTTAAAAACATCACTAATTCGTATGAATTCCTCAAATCAAAGGACAGGAAGGAGATTCATGAAAGAGAGTTGTTGAAAATGCACAAGAAAAATCCAGAGAGAAAAGAAACTTATACCTACAGCAAACAACCAAAAGACTATGAGATAAGAAGAGAAAATCGAAAAGGCTTCGATAATTTCGATCACGGTGAATCCCCTTTTGGACGATTTAAATCATATGACGAAGAATTTGAAGCTTTCTTCTCCGAAAAAGATCCGTTTGGCAAAATGAAGGATCCGAAACAATATATAGAAGAATTCATGAAACCGTTCAAATTTGAAAATCTGGAACAAATGGTAGCAGAACTTGAACCGTTTAAAGTTCAGAGGCAACATAAAGGTATGGCCATGAAGCCACATAATGCACACAAATCTAAGGACAATGTTAGATTTAAGGTCCCGGATGCAGAGTTTACCTCTTTCTATGGAGGCAAAGACCCATTCAAAGATTTCATTTGAAGGAGACAAAATAATGTTTCTAGTTTGAGGATGCCTCAGTTGATACCACTTCACTTGATATATTCAAGGACTGACACAATCGTTCGTTTTCTTGGATGATTCGACAATAAAAATAGTGACATATTTATACATAAGGTCATGGTCAATTTTGTGATGATTATCGTTTGTCTATTACATGTAAAGTTATCATCATTTTTGAAATATTGTAGCGAATTTATAATTTACCTATTGTGATAATTTATGTTTCGCATGTATATTACAATATCCGTAAAATATTAATAGACCATTATTTGTCTTATCGTCAATAGCAGATTAGAAACTTCTTATTTCCCCGTTTGGGGTGACTGAGTGGGTGAGTGACTATACTTTAGTCATTTTTCAGCTATATCAAGGCGAGAGCAAGTGACATTAGATGAGATGATGATGATGTCCGCTTTGTACTAAATCAACAAGCTTAGATGGATTTATATAGAGCTAGTTCACTGAAAAAAAAAAAAAAACCAAAAAAAAAAACCACACACACCAACAAAAACCGGGGGTACACAGGAAAATTGATTTTATTTCAGGTTTGTAATATATGGAATTACGAGGTTAATCGTTCATTTCTTGACATATGACTAGTCTCCCCCTCTTTTTTCTTTAATTTAAAACGAATACATGTTTGAACTGCAGACAAGTATTTACAATCAACAGTAATCCAGACTGTTATCTGACGAAATACATTTGTCTCCCGGATACACAAGATTGACTTCCGGTTGCGATGCACGTACACCAGTATATTAAATGCTTAAAAGTGATATGTTTATATTTTTAAGGTTGATATTATGACAAGCTATGTTTACCATGGATTTAACAGATGTTTTTGAATAAATATTAATAATTCACATACTAAGTCAATGGTAAAATGACGAAGGAATACGAAGGAATCGCAAAGCAATGACAAATCCATAGCATATGTTAGAGCTGCTTTCGAGATATCCTAGGGTAAATCAAAGTCTCTTACACTTACTTACCAAAGCATTCTTCTAGAGAAACCAATGTTTCCTGAGAAATGTACATATGTAGTTACACGTGCACGGTAGACATTTATTATAGATTTTGGTCAAATTAGTTAGTTTGTTTATTTCATGGTGTTTAACGCCACTTTCAACAATATTTCAGTTATATCGTGGCGGTCAGGTTTATTGGTGAAGGAAACCGGAGGACCCGGACAAAACCACCGACCTGCCGGAAGTCACTGTCAAACTTTATCACATTATGTTGTATCTAGTACACCTCGCCATGAGCGGTATTCGAACTCACAACATTAGTGGTGATAGGCACTGATTGCATAAGTAGCTGTAAATCCAAATATCATACGATCACGACCACGACGACCCCCATTTACCAATGCTATGACCATTTAGCGTGTTCTACCTAGTGATTTCCATATGAATATAACAAATTTAGCCCCTGCCATTCCCATGGAATTACTTAAAAACATAAAGCTAGGAATAGTTAGAGAGAACTTTCTCAGTGATTAGCAGTAACGTATGTTCATGTGATATTTCATATATTGTACTTTTACCAATAATTTATTTAAACCAAAATGGGGAAAACACTTCTACCACTGTAAGCCGTGTCTATCACCACTGACGTTGAGGTAAGCCGTGTCTATCACCACTGACGTTGAGGTAAGCCGTGTCTATCACCACTGACGTTGAGGTAAGCCGTGTCTATCACCACTGACGTTGAGGTAAGCCGTGTCTATCACCACTGACGTTGAGGTAAGACGTGTCTATCACCACTGACGTTGAGGTAAGCCGTGTCTATCACCACTGACGTTGAGGTAAGCCGTGTCTATCACCACTGACGTTGAGGTAAGCCGTGTCTATCACCACTGACATTGAGGTAAGCCGTGTCTATCACCACTGACGTTGAGGTAAGCCGTGTCTATCACCACTGACGTTGAGGTAAGTCGTGTCTATCACCACTGACGTTGAGGTAAGCCGTGTCTATCACCACTGACGTTGAGGTAAGCCGTGTCTATCACCACTGACGTTGAGGTAAGCCGTGGCTATCACCACTGACGTTGAGGTAAGCCGTGTCTATCACCACTGACGTTGAGTGGCTGATTACTGCACATGGTGAGGTGTAGTCGTTACAAATTTATCCAAAATAAACAATGATCCGCAAAGCACCACACATAAAATCAGTCCGTGACTTCTCCTTAGACAACCATCTTCTTTTTGTCCTGGTCACTGATGAAGGTTCCCAGAGTTAAAACCAACAGCGTTACTCAGCGTGGCACATTTTAATATAACTTAAAGCTTTTTAACACTTTTTTTCTCAACTTTTTATTATTCAGATTTATTGTTAACTAAGGATGAACTGATGAGATGCTGAGGAATGATAATCACTTCCTGTTCCACAAGTGAAATACTAGATTCTCTAGAGTTTGTAGTGAAATATTTGAGCCGGATCTAGAACATATTCTCAGTAAGCTATGAAAAGATCGGTTTTACTTTGAAAGCAATGTACATTATAATTAGATCACTGAGTTGGGCACATGAAACTAGTTTAACCCCGTCACCTTTAATTCAATTGCTGGTACCAAAACCAGGAACGTGAGCGGTCATGTACAATGTATGTGTGTGTTAGCGGTATCGAGGTTTCCTCCTTTCTACGATTTTTCTGTTGTATTTTGGAAAAAATCCAACAATGTGGTATTTTTTTTTAATTTTAAATGTTTATTAAGAGACGCGCCACTACTTTTACCCTGGTGGTAGGCGCCCCCGCTGTAAAGGGGTAGTTTTAAATAATATATATATATATATATTAAGACTACTGTTTAATGATTGTCATACATGAAAAACTACCGATATACATTTTATTGCCCCACACTTGTAATCCTAGAGTATCTTTAGTTTTTAGCCAAACAACTGCTCCCCCTGATCCTGTGTGCCAATTCTGTGTACCACCGTCACGATTAGGAGCAATTTGTATACGACCCATTTCTATGACGTCATTTTTAACAATTCGATATGTTGAAAAAATGGACGATGACATAATGTGCGCAGTAATAAAATAGAGACCCGGTTTCTGACACGTGAATTTTCGATTTTTCTTGAAAGTGGCAATCTGAGTTTTGTTAAGGCCATATACTGATTTAATTTCGGTGAAATCAATAAATGATGTATTTGTAAAATCTCCTCCAAGTGTACAGGCTGTCATAGCAACTGAAAAGAAGAAAAAAATATATGCACAGTTATGAAAAGAAATTTCAAACAGTGATGATCAACAAAACGGACAATCACCTCCCACCCCAAACCACTGAATAATAAAAAAAGAAGAAATAAAAAAAACAGCAAAAAAAACCATAAAAAAACAAACAAACAAACAAACAAACAGACACATGATAGTGTCACGTTACCCAATATGGTGCATGTTAGGCTTTTTGAATTTTATAAACTGCCACCCCCATCGATAGGGCTCCCCCTATCCGACACCCGGGGACGCGCTGAGCAGCCCTGTTTGGTTTAGCCCTGGGAACCTTAACCAGTACCCAGGACAAAAAAAGATGGTTGTCTAAGGAGAAGTCATGGACTGGTTTCTACAAACCCTAAATTATAACATTCCCTAAATTAACCCATAAGTGTAAATTAATTGCATGCACATTTTAATGTAACTTAAAAGTTTTTTTAACACATAGATTTGACTGAAATTTTTTTACTCAGAGTTATAATTAGCATTTTCCACGCATGTCAAGTCAATCTTTAGCGCCCCTCCCATATATACACTTGCGTATGGTTACATGGAATAAAACTCAGTTCTCCCAAGTACAGTGATTAAAACAGATAACAATAATATAAAAGAGATTTCAAAAGGGTAATCGACATACATACTATACAATGGCAAACAATGGCCTACAAAACACTACACAGAAAGCTAAAGATTGAGCAACACGAATCCCACTACAAACTCAGATGTTCCGAAAGGGTTAGCAGTTCCTGCTCCACGAGTGGCACGCATCATGTTACTTTTGTTGTGAACCAGATGATAAGACATGAATGTGGAACGGAACATATCCTTGTCCATTTGTGACACAGATATTCCGTACGGTTAACCATGGCAGTCATTTTATGTTTACTCACCATGTTTGTTTTTTGCAGTTATTTCACCGGAGGTTTTGGTCAGTTTCGCCTGTATGCTGGCTATACCTTGTTCTGCCTCCATTGTCTTGTTATAAATAGCACGGAGGTCACGTGTACTGACAGTATGTTCTTTTATCAAGTTTTGAACATTTGATATCGTCATAGCAAGTTGTTGTTCTAACTTATTGATTCTGTTTTCACCAATCTTTGAAGACGAATTCATCAGCATTTTTATTGACATGATCTCCTGTTTAGCCATATGCAATTCAAGCTCCATGCTGTCGTGCTTAGTTTGCAATGTATCAATCTGTTTGGACATATAATATAATTTCGAATACAAGTCTTCTGTTTTAGCCTTAGTACTGGATACTCCATGATAAACAATGGTTTCTAATGTATTCACTTTCTCCACTAATATTGATAAAATATCTTGAAAATGTTTATCAGTCATTGTTCTGTCGTTGCTATGAGCAACATGTAAAGAGTTTGGTTGATCATGATCAGTCACCATGGAACTTCCCCCAACTACAAGTATGCATATAATCAAAATATATTCTGCTCTCAACATGGTGTTGTCGCAACATACGTCTTAATAGCTTGATAGCATTAACAGAAGAAGTTTTATTTTTATTTTATCAATATATAGTTCATCACATACCAAGGTTAACTAAATAGTCCCAGTTTGTAATATAGCATAAATTTATCAGTATATATATAGAGAATGACACTTTAAAATTTTCTTTTGGCCAAAAAAAGTCTGAAACAGTAAATACTGCCTTTTACTTTAGCTAACTGAAGGGGTGAAAACAAGTACATCAGACTTAATTAGAATTTACTTAATCATCACCAAACTAAGTATGTGGTCACCATTTACACAGTAACCAATATTTTTTAAGGAATTTACTAACATTCCCAATTACTTTCACATTATAATTTTAATAGAAATATCAACTCAATACTTGAAAGGTATTACTAACAAAACTAAACAAAATGTTATCATTTTCAGTTTCTCTTATTAGCTTGACCGGAATTTCCAACCCACATGTTCACTAATGTGTGTTTTTTATCAGCATTTTCGTGGTAAAGGGTGGGCGTTAACAAGGAAGCTACTGAAACATGGGTTTCTATTGGATAAGTTACAGTTATGACTTGAAATATTTGACGGTCGGCATTATGACCTGGTTAATAGTGAAGGAATATCTGTGTTACACATAAGCACGGATATGTTCCGTTTGTCTGAATCATAATGTCGTCCGTTTGTCCTCATTCTTGACCTATCAAATACCAAGTATGTCTTAATACCGGATTTTATACATGGGTACCACGAAGAGTTGGCCCACCATTGTTCCTCCTTTGGCTTTTTGTGTTTGGTCATTACATTGTCTGTACTTCGATTTACACATTCATACTAACATTTTGGTATGTTTGTTTTGCTTGAATATTTAAAATACATACACAATTTATGTTCAAATGACGACATCCGTAAGAATGATATATGTTGTATTTTTGTCGACCACCTTAGGAGTGTGAAAGAAAATGTGCTCGACTCGAAAGCGAAAGATGTCGGGTTAAAAACCATATGCATTTTTTTTGTAATTGGTAAATATATATTATGAACTATCAGAAAATATTGATTAATGTGTCAGAGTGGAGCGATATGTGTACTGGTGGACTTTTGTTTTAATTAGCTAGCACCACGAAAGTCTAACTCCGCGTGTACAAAGCAAGACTCATCATCCTTTACTTTAACCTTGTTTCCTTTAACTCAAGTGTATACTCTACTCAGACCTCATCATCTTTTACTTTAACCTTGTTTCCTTTAACTCAAGTGTATACTCTACTAAGACTTTGTAAATGATTATAATCAACATAGGTACTATACATCACTTCCGGTTTTTTGTTGGAGATCTGTTTGTTCGACCTGTTTTTATTTGATTGGTTTTCTCTAACGCTTATTTACGAAAGCAAATGTATTCATGAATACTGACTGAAGTCGTTTGATGGAAATTAAATTTAAACATAAGTATTCATGAGTTTCTAACATAATTGTAATTTTACGAAAGATAATGAATTTGCTTATGAAGTGTGAAACTTTACCTCAAAAAGATGATTTCAATTTTCCCATTGTCAACTTTCCATTTATATGTAGCAACATTCCAGCAGTATATATCTCAGTTAATAGGATATTCCAGAGCTTGTGGTTCCTATCATGATTTCCTTGAAAGAGAGTTGCTGCTAACAATGAAGCTACTGAATCAAGGGTTCCTATTGGTTAAGTTGAAATCATCACTGCGAAAGTTTTACGGTCACCACCATGATTTGGTTAACCGTTACGGAACTCCCGTGTCACAAATGACCACGGGTATGTTCCACTTGTCGTAAGCACTTTCCGATCCATTCTTTAGTTTAGTATAAACATATTTTATTGTCTTATAAATGTATAATTAGATTGGAAACAAGTTATATCAATCTAGTACATCCGCTCCATACAATAAGGTTATATACATAAATATGAAAATGACAGCAAGTTACATATATAATAAATGTATACATAAATATATTTGATAAACAGAAGTGATGGGGAAAAAGTGGGTAAGGGGGTTGAGTGCAAATGTATGATAGAATATCCTGAGTACAGAGTATAATTTCATATTACTCAAGTCTATTTGTATGGTGTATATGTTTTGGACATTTCTAAACACTATTAAATTGTTTTCATCTGTTAAATTATCAGAGCCAAATAATAATCCTTTCTTTATTCAGGACTTATCATCGGATTTGTAACTAGAATAACACGACGGGTGTCACTAAAGGAGCAGATTTAACCTTCTGGAGCGTCTAGGTTCACCCCCGGAATTTAGTGGGCTTCCTGTTTCTCGATCTTTAGTTTTATGTGTATATTTTGTAGATCGTTATTTGTCCTTTTGTACTTTTTCTTTTGGCCATAGTGTAGTCTGTTCTTCTTCGATTTATGGATTCTAATTACCACTTTGATATCTTCAAACTCTTCTTTCTTTGACAACAAAGCAAAAAAATGCTTTTTGATTAATTTATAATAAAAATGAAAACACAAAAATACCACACTGTCGGAAAAGTTCCAAATCCATTCGCAAAATCGATGAAAGGGGCAAATCGATGAAAGGAGCAAAATCGATGAAAGGAGCAAAATCGATGAAAGGGACAACATCGATGGAAGGAACAACATCGATGGAAGGAGCAAAATCGATACCCATAGCACACACATACATGCACTCTCACTTTGCTGACTTGATACAGACACTTCAGTTAAAAGTGATGGGGTTAAACTTGTTATATTCATATAGAAATCACTAGGAAAAACACGTTAACTGGTCATATCATTAGTAAATGAGAAATCATGGAAAACAGGATTATTTTCTAAATAATCAGAAAGCACAAAATAAAGATCCATTATTTAATCATTTGTTTACATTTATCAAATCATATCGAATGAGGAAAATCCTGAAATACCATAAATTCGGGGATTAAGTTGTTACTCAATCATGACGAAAGATAAATATTAAATGTTTATGAATCTAACTACATATATGTCAATCCTATCACATTCTATATATATATACCCTTGCTCTGTTGGTAACTTTACTTTACATGGAATATCACTTTGAACATAAAGGTGCGCATATCTTGATTCTCACTTCGGTGTTCTCTAACATTTATTTGTTAGAAGTTTTGAAATAAGATGGGTGTTGTGATTATTGTAATTTTGACCGTTTGTCTGTCTGGTTTCCATAGTATTATGGCAGGTGTAACCGCATCAGCACAGCGTAATAATAATGTCACGTTAACGGAACGAGATTACTTTAATTTAATAGATGCAATGCATAATGCAACTGCAGCCATACAACAATTATCAAAGGAACAGCTGGAGCTTAGAAATACCGTTAAAACACTCACAATAGAGTTAAAGACAGCGAACCATAGAGTTACAATGTTAGAAAATGAAACAATGGCGTCAGTAAATCAAAGTCAACACCTGTTAAATGAAATGCATAATATCACAGAGGATTATAATACATTGAAAAAGTCCCATGATGCACTACAAATAAAGCATCAAAATGACAGTATGAAACAACGTAGCGATTGGTCAGTGTGCTTAAATGAAACAAAACATTTGAAGAAATCCTTGCACGATTTGCAGACAGAAGTGAACTTTTTAAAATCCAATAATATAGCGAGACAGGACGATTTTATTGCTATTAGTAAAGTTGTATTAAAAGGTGAACAGGACATAGCATTACTGCGGACAAATATTAACGACTTATACACATTCTGCAATAAGTCTAATGATTATGATAATAAGATCTCCCATATAGAGAAGACAGTATTAGGTAAAATTCAAAATGTGACTGAAGCAAATAATATAACAGTTCAAAGCTTACTAGAAAAAATTGAAAATCTGGAAGTAAAAAGTAGCAGCCAGGAAGCTAACATGTCACAGGCCATACAACAGTTGTCTGAACACTATAAAACAGACATAAACAAGGTAGAACTGGAATTCAAAGATTATATTAAAGTGTGTAATACTAGTGTTGAGAACATTGGTAATACCCTTGAGAAGTTGGATGAAAAATCAACATCCCTTTCGTTAAATATGACTCAGAATATCAACGCGATTTCAACCAAATGTGAGCAGCACATCACACATATTCAGACGGAGATTGACGAATTACATAGAATACATAATAACAGTGTTAAGACTTATTCTACTGGTCTTTATAAACTGGATGAACGAACAGCCTCCCTAGAAACAAACCTGACTCAAGCTTTGAACGAACTAGAATCAGAAATCCAACAAAACATATCACTAATTGCCATGGAAACCAGGAATAATCTTATGATGCTGGAGGAGAAACATAATACAAGTTTAGAAAATGTCTTAAAAGATATAGCAAGATTAAGTGGACTGTCGAACTTTCTAGGGTCTTCTTTAAATAATGCCCTGCACAGAATTTCAACTATAAGCAATCAGAACTCATTGAACATTTCACGAATTGAACAGAAATTTAACAATGAAGTCCAAACGTTGAAAGAACGTCAAAACACATCTGTTAAGGCTCTGTCGAGGGAAATTAGTGAACTTGATATTCGTACTAACAACATGGAATATAATATAACGGGCACCGTGCATCAATTATCGATAACGACAAAAAACTTATCTAAGGTTGAAAGTGAATTACAATATGAAGTTCAAAGTTCAAGCGAACATTTTCACTTGTGCATGGTGAACATTACAAAGATGGAAAATGAACATAAAATGAAAGTAGCTACACTAATTGAACGACTGAACACAACTGAGCATAACATGTTGAGTGATATTGAGGAGTTGAAACGACAGACACAGGTTCTACAGTTAAACCAAACAGACTCCATGCTACAAATGTTAAACGAATTCAATACAAATTTGTCAAGTGTTGAAGTCGAATTAAAACGCGAAATTCACAAATCAAACTTGAATCAAAATATCAGTTCAATTACTAGTAATATCACTAGAGGGATAGATACTCTTAATGGACGGTTAAGTATATTCGAACTGGACGTTACCAGGGCAATCCAGCATATTGGTAAGGAACAGGCAACGAACGTTTCTAAAGTTGAAATGGAATTCAAAACCATTATTCAGAAGTCAAATGAACAAAATAATAAAAGTATCCATACAATCATGAACAAATTTGAAGATTTGGAGAGAAAATCTAAAATAGCGGAGTTAAATCTGACACAGGCCATACAGCAACTGTCAACAAAAACTGACCATGGCATGTCTATTATAAAACATGGACTACAACAGGAAGTACTGAAGCTGACTCAAAATCACAACATGAGTGTTCAAAGCTTTTCAAGCCGTGTAGACACATTAGATTCCAAGTTGAACGCTCTTGAATCTAACCTTTCACGAGCAGCGCATCAAACGTCTGCTGACCAAGAACAAGGTAAGATAATTTAATGTTATTGTTAAATTGTAACACGATGGGTGTTTTATGAGATACATGAACTGTTTAACCTTCACGGAAGGGCTTGGTTCAATCCCCGGTTTATTTTGGTGCACATGTTGCTAATCTTTTTAGTATTCTGTGTTGTGCTTTTTGCGTTGTATGTTTTTGTTGTGTGTCTTGTGTCCAATATTGCCTGTTTCTCTGGATTGCCCATATGTGATTCCCTTTCGGTTTTCTCGAACGTCTAAAAATAGAATGTTCTCGACATGTTTCTAATACTGAAGGGGATAGAGTCTTAGAATACAATTCCAACAGTCATAGTAACCATAGTAACATGTAACAACCGGTAGCAATGAAATTAAACAAAATAACACACTGTCAGAATAGTTCCAAAATCCATTCAGAAAATGGCATAGACAGCGGAGTGTACAATACTATCAACACACATATACAGAATGCATCATTATTCTGGCTTGTTACTTCAATAAATGTCGCGTGGTCAAACTAGTTTTATTTACCCATGCTTCATATGTTATCAAATCGACGTGGCAAGGCAGGTATTTACCACATATGAGTGGTCAGGCAAGTATCTACCACACATGAGTGGTCAGGCAAGTATTTACCACACATGAGTGGTCAGGCAAGTATTTACTACATATGAGTGGTCAGGCAGGTATTTACCACACATGAGTAGTCAGGCAAGTATTTACTACACATGAGTGGTCAGGCAAGTATTTACCACATGAGTGGTCAGGCAAGTATTTACCACACATGAGTGGTCAGGCAAGTATTTACTACACATGAGTGGTCAGGCAAGTATTTACCACACATGAGTGGTCAGGCAAGTATGTACCACATATTAGTGGTCAGGCAAGTATTTACCACATATGAGTGGTCAGGCAAGTATGTACCACATATGAGTGGTCAGGCAAGTATTTACCACATATGAGTGGTCAGACAAGTATGTACCACATATGAGTGGTCAGGCAAGTATTTACTACATATGAGTGGTCAGGCAGGTATTTACCACATATGAGTGGTCAGCCAAGTATTTACCACACATGAGTGGTCAGGCAAGTATCTACCACATATTAGTGGTCAGGCAAGTATTTACCACATATGAGTGGTCAGCCAAGTATTTACCACACATGAGTGGTCAGGCAAGTATCTACCACATATTATTGGTCAGGCAAGTATTTACCACATATGAGTGGTGAGGCAAGTATTTACCACATATTAGTGGTCAGGCAAGTATGTACCACATATGAGTAAAATGGTGAATTTCATATATAAATCAGTGAATGACGTTGTGAGTCATAATCGTATTGCTTTATCTTTAGTTTTCCGTGTTTTATTTTGTTTGTCCTTTTGTTTTTTTCTTTTTTCCGCTGTATTGTCTGTCCTTCGATTTACGAATTCTGGTTAACCTTTGAATATCTTTACGCTTTCCTTGAACTTACAAATAATATACAAACGCTTATTCTTTGAGAGAAAACCGATAAGTTCAGCCATCATTTAAATGTAAGGTATTTAATTTATACTCTTTCAGACATTTAAAGAGAGCAAATTTTGGAAATTGTGGTTGGGCGAAGATTTAAACACTTTAGATTAGTTTTGATCAACTGGTTTAGATAACACACCACTAACCAAGTTAGTGTAAATACTTTTCAGTCACGGAGAACCGGTTGTCGAGAATTTCGCGTTCCAATCGATCCACGATTTTAATAATAGCAATTTTAGCATACCGTTTTCTTTCCATTAACTAAACAGTAAATTCCAAATCCCCGAATATATCTCTAATGAAAAATCTCCGATAATTAGCGGGATCCACGAATTTAAGACACAGTAAAACAAATGTGGTACAATAACTTAAGATCAATATCTTTGATGTGAATAA
This sequence comes from Gigantidas platifrons, assembly GCA_002080005.1. Lineage (NCBI taxonomy): Eukaryota > Metazoa > Mollusca > Bivalvia > Mytilida > Modiolidae > Gigantidas > Gigantidas platifrons. The sequence goes on along the minus strand of MJUT01021375.1, from coordinate 16,228 downwards.
TTGACTGTTCTTTAACGTCAATTGATAAATATATTTACTATTTTTATGGAGAAAACAATTCATTATGTTAATTTTTAATTTCATGGATTTTATTTTTAAAATTAAAAGAGTGTGTTAAGTGTGTGGTCTAGTACAAAGTGGAACTCATCATCATCTCATGCAACATTAACTTCGTCTCGCCGTCATATAGCTGAAAATTGCTGAGGTGGTGCTAAACAACAATCATTCACTCACTCAACAATCCATATAGCTGAAATACTGTTCACTTGACGTTAAATAACAATCTATATATATATATACTCACCTTACGTTAAATAACAATCATTACATATCTAAAATAATACTCACCTTACGTTAAATAACAATCATTACATATCTAAAATAATACTCACCTTACGTTAAATAACAATCAATATATCTAAAATAATACTCACCTTACGTTAAATAGCAATCAATATATCTAAAATAATATTCACCTTACGTTAAATAACAATCAATATATCTAAAATAATACTCACCTTACGTTAAATAGCAATCAATATATCTAAAATAATATTCACCTTACGTTAAA
>MJUT01021370.1:203058-218057 GCA_002080005.1 Gigantidas platifrons | reverse complement strand
TAAATATTTGCACTTATATGTGTAATTTTCAGTGGAGTAAGCATGCTTTAAAGAACAGCACTCATACTGTAAACAAAAATAAAATCACGTGCTTGACATGCAAATTTCTATATATCATGCGACTGACAATTTATATATTAAATGGGCTTGCATGAATAGAGTTGTCCATTTAATTCAAAACACATGTGTCAAGGTCATTGTCACTTGATCTTTAATTCTCATGGACACATTCTCCAGTTTAAATATATATGGAAGAATGCATAGAGATTGACTTGCATGCTTTTTATTCAAGCAAGAGGCACTGTTGGTTTTATTTTTAATGAAATAAACAAAAGAAATTTATGCAATTTTCTGTTATGAATTTGAATGGGTTTGACTTTAATATAGTTTCTATATATGACTGAAAGACATGCATAAAATGAAAGCAGTGAAAACATTATTTATGAACTTTCAATAAGCGAAATACAAGTAATAATATAGGCTACAAAATTCTCCTCTAATTTCCTCAAGTGCAGCACAATGAAAAATTTAAACTACATGTATTTATGCTATTACATATAGGGAGTAAATATGCCCCCCCCCAATCATCAATAATAATCTCTGAATGGTATTTAAAGTTCACCTTGATTTCACAAGGCTATTTTCCATTGTTATTTCCAATCATCCTTTACATGTCATCTTCTTTGATATTTAAATGACAACTCACATGCCAATAGTATATTTGCATGGGGAGCACATGTTCTTATTTTTGTTTACAGTTTTAGGCTGTTCTTTCCCTCCCCTAGAAATTACACATATAAAAATGAATATTCAACATAGACACCTATGGATGAAAAATTCTAAAAGTTACTGTTCGAGTTCGTAGAAAGATACAAAATATAAAAGTGAAGAAAAAAGAATAGAAAACATTAAAATGAATGTTTAATTAATTTTTTAGGCGGTCTATGGCATTCAAATGGACTATAATCTTACCAGTTTTTAAGTCATTTGGTTTTTCAATCTTTTGATTTTGAGCCTACCTGATGAAGGTTACTCCAGAAATAAGTTGAATTAAACCTTCCATTAAAATCATTTATTAGTCATATCCAACAACCGATTACCACAAATAATGTTGTATACTGTTACATAAGGTGAATATATTCGATTAGTGAAACAAACGTCAGGTTGCACTGTGACTTCCTGTAGAAAAATAGTCAAGTGTACTTTTTCGTTCGGCCATTATCTTGTCTATGCTTCTTTGAGCTACTCACTCTGATTACCCTTTTTGGTACCTCCAAATTCTTCTTTCATAATTTATTTAAAATAGTTTATTTTGTCATTTCTTGATCTTGTCTGCAATCTTTGTTAAAGTTTGCCTATTGGGGAGGAGTGGAGGGGTAGAATAAAAATGTTATATTTTTGAAAATGTCAATAAAAACGCAGATATCGAATTTAGTGCCTACGACATGTTTCTGGAATAACCTTCACCAGGTGGCGCTCTAATTCGAAAAATTGGAAAGTCAAATAATTTAATGTGTTGGGAGCAATAAACAGGATAGACAAATTCAGCTAAGGTCACCTGGGGGGGAAGAACCTTAGTGTTATTAATAATTACATTCTTTAGGAACTGTAAAATTCAGTAATAAATATATATAATTTACCCTTCCGGTGCCGAAGCACTGACTACTAGGCGGATTTAATTATACCCCGGGGAATAATAGTCCACCAGCAGAGATATCTACCCAGTGATAGTAATAAAAATATACATATCAAATAGTGCTCGCGACGTGTTTCTGGAATAGCCTTCATCAGGTACACTCAAAATCTAAAGAGTGGAAAGTCAAATAATTAAAAGTTTTGAGAGCAATGAAACCAAAGGGTCTAAATAGGATACTCTCTTTTTTGTTTTTACATTGAGGGAAACGAACGAGTCGTCAATATTTCAAAGCTTTTAAATGGATGCGTTGAGAAATGTAATAGTCCAAATTTGCTCACAAACATCACTTGGCGTCCGTCATCGTCGTCCGTCGTAAACTTTTCTTCAAAAATCTTCTCCTCTGAAACTACTAAACCAATTGAAACAAAACTTGGTCAGAATCATCACTAGGTTATCTAGTTTCAAAATTGTGTCCGGTGATGCCATGCACCAACCATGTTGGCCGCTGTTACTAAAAATAGATCATATGGAAAAATTGCAGGTTTTTGGGTAATAACTCAAAAACCGTTAATACTATCAGAAATCTGACATGGAGGAAAAATGATCAGCACAGCAACATCTACCTACCCTGAAATTTTGGAAGTAAATCTGATAACCCATCTTGGAGTTATTGTCCTTTTCTCATCAAATTTTAAAGATAAATATTAAGTTTAATTGCAAAAATTTTTCAGCATGTCAATTTTTGAAGTAAATCCCATTACCCATTTTGGAGTTATTTCCTTTTTTTCATCAAATTTTCAAATTTTCAAAATTTTAATACTTTTCGTCCTTTATTTAAAAAAATATAAGAGATATATGTTAAGTTTAACTGCAAACATGTTCAGCATGTCAAGATCTACCTACCCTGCAATTTTTAAGTAAATCACTTTACCAATTTTGGAGTTATTGTTCTTTTTTTATGATATTTTTAAAATTTTAATATTTTTTGTGTTTTATTTAAAAAAACTATAAGAGATGGATGTTAAGTTTAAACTGCAAAGATGTTCAGCATGTCAAGATCTACAACAAAAGTTCCACAGTTGAAAATGAAAATTACCGACAACTGTGTGAAGAGTTATTCCTCTTGAAATGCATTTTTTGTTGACTTTCACTGCTTTTAGTTACTCAAATAATCAAAGGGAAGTAACTCTATTACAAAATGTGAAGTAGCAAAAGGTAAATTTTGAGAATCATTGACATTTATGTTTTTCACAACAATATTGATAATTCACATTAAAGGGGTAACCCCTTCCCAATTTTTTTTTTGGAGAGGGGGTCTGCAATGACGAGGGTTACATTTGTTATTTCTTGACCGAAGTTAACAAGTTTTATTGATTGATGTTATTATACCCAGGTGAGCTATACATGCGCCTGGGAGCCTCTAGTTTGTTTCCTTTTCCGTTTGTCCACTATATTTTCTGTTCTTCGATTTATGGCTTCTGATTAGCAATCTATTTTTTGAGTCTAGATCTTAGGGCGAATTGGGTCGAAGGATGACAAAGTTATCAATATTTCATTTGTGAACAGAAGTTTAGAATGATTGATTGAGTGATTGTTGTTTAACACCAAGTGAGCAATATTACAGATATATCACTGCATAATGATAACAAATATCTTTTCGATGACATTACAGGATGTACTGAAAACACTGGATTGTATTTGATCTCGTTCACTGTAAAACATGTCTGTCTCTCTACTCAGACACATTGTCCTAACTCAAAACCAAGAAAATGTTAGCTCTCAATCCTTAATTATGCGTTCTTAGTCAATCTATATGATCCAAATAGGCAAAAAGGGGTGATTGTAGCTAATTTGGAAAGAAGATATTATATTACATAAAGTGACTTGACATGTATTTCATATCAATGATGCCACCACACGTGTTCCATATCAATGATGACACCACATGTGTTCCATATCAATGATGACACTATATGTATACCATATCAATGATGCCACCACATGTGTTCCATATCAATGATGTCACCAAATGTATACCATATCAATGATGACACCACATGTGTTCCATATCAATGATGCCACCACATGTGTTCTGAGATAAACAGAGCTAATTTAAAGGTATAATAGTTAATTATTTGGTCTTATTAAGATTTTAACATGATTGACTATGTACTTTATTAGGTAGAACAAAGTCACGTCGACGATGAAAATCCCTATCATTAGGAAAAGGTAAAGGCTGCAAAAAAGAACACATTTCCAACCCTTTTGTCGTAAACACTTCCCGGTCCTTTCCTCGTTCATGACTTATCACTGGGTTTGTAACTAGATTAATACGTCAGGTGTCACTAGTAGAGCAGGAACTGCTGCTTACACGTCCGAAGCATCTGAGTTCACCCCCAGTTTTTAGTGGGGTTCGTGTTACTCGATCTTTAGTTTTATAAGTATGTTTTGTAGATCGTTGTTTGTCCTTTTGTTCCTTTTTCCTTTGGCCATTGTGTTGTAGGTTCTTCTTCAATATACATATTCTGATTACCCTTCTGGTATCTTCAATCTCTTCTAAAAAAATTGAGCTCATTTTGACTAATACTAAATCAGCAATGGACAATTGAAGACATTTCTATTTTAGTAACAGCAGCCATCCTGAATGGAGGGCGGGACTGTCGGACACAATTTTGAAAGGGGCCCACCCAGGGACCATCCCTGCCAGGTTTGGTTTAATTTGGTTCTGAGGTTTCAGAGGAGAAGATTTAAATGTGATCTTTTATCAAATTATGCCTAATTTGCATAATCGGTATAAATCGGCTGAAACAAAAATTTCACAGAAAAACCCAGAATATATGTTAAACTACTCCTTGCCATGTAGCTGCAGTTAAAATCTGAGCTCATTTTGACTGATACTAAAGCAGCAATGGACAATTAAAATTTCATCCGCACTTTTTGCTATGTTAACTTGGTGGCCATCTTGGTTGGAAGTCGGGATCACCGGACACAAATTGGAAAGGGGCAATCCACGGACCATTCCACCAAAGTTTGGTCTACATTGGTTCAGTGGTTTCTTCAGAGGAGAAGATTAAAATGTGAAAGTTTACGACAGACGACGACGACGGCATACGACGGACGACGGACGAAACCTGATGGCAAAAGATCACATGGCCTTTGTCCAGGTGAGCTACAAACTGATAAAAATAATGAATAATGAAATGTATATAAACCAAGGCTTAAAATTACATTGTTTTTATGTACAGTGAATACAGATTTAAACAAATTTGTAATCGTATTATAACACTCCATGAAATCAGCATGAAACAAATGAGTATTAGAGTAAATGAGTAAATGTGAACGCATATCCCCGTGTGACAATAGGTCGGCCAGTCATTGGATAATGTTTGATTATTTTTTTCACGTTTGAAAAGTAAACATTTCTTCTTTTTTTCCTAATGGCGTCGAATTACGTCACATAAGGCCGGTCACTGGTAAATAAATCACGTGATTTTGTCACAGGCCAACCAAACTTAAAAAGTAAACCAGATTAAGAAAGTATAGTATTTTAGCTTTTTCTGTGTAATTGTTTTGTCTGAAAAAATCCAAAAGATGTTATTTTAAATAGTTTGAAATTGAAGTATTAAAAATTAACTATTTGATGCAAACATTGAACTTGCTTACCCATATAATAAAATATTTAATCCAGTGAATTTGGTGTTTTTGTTTTTGTCAATGCAATATATATTAGACTGACTACATACTACCATATTTTTGTAAAACAATTAATGACTGATTTCTGTTTATTTCAATCACATTTATTATCACAGAGTGGCAACAATACAGTTTTGTTGATGCTATTTGTAATAATGTCAATGACAGGTTTTATTTTCCCCAGATAATCTCATTTTTCTGTCTGGTTTAATTTAATTCTCTGTTCAATTTATGTTATAAATTTTGCTTATTGCTGTTAAATTAATTCTTTTTTATCTTCTCTGTGAATATCATTTCATTACCCCCAGAAGTAAGGGGTATATTTGTTATTAAAGCAGCAGTGGTAATGCAAAATAATCTGCCATTTGTATGTATTTCCCGGTAAAATCAGCCATTTTCTAGAAAATGGTGGAATCTGAATGATCAATCATCATATTTTCAAAGTATTTTAAAATACAATTTGCTTGGGCTACATTCCAGAAAAGGTCATGATCTGTGATGACGATTACATCAACAAACCGGAAAGGTAAAAATGCTTGGAAAATACCATCGCTTAAAACATATTTAGCAAGCATAATGATCAGGGGAAAAAAAGACATTAGTAAAAAGGATTTGTTTTACTTGCATGGCATTATTCAATGCAATCTTATCTGTTTTAATCCCATCTTGTAATTTTGAAGTTTAAAAGAATTCTCTCTGTGTTTATGTACACTATGAATATACAGAAGGACATCATTGGTCTCGTGCTGCGCGAGCATTGTAAATCAAAACAAATGACCGATTTTATTGCATTGCCGAGCAGATGTCATGACACGATAGGATGAAACAAATGAGTAATGGAGTGAATGAGTAAATGAGTCGTTGGATGATTCTCATGTTTGAGTATATTAATATCAAAATATACAAGTAAATATTACTGGTAACTTTATATTAAAATCTTATCAAAATGGCATTATATGCAATCACAGTTTTTGTGTTTTTCTACGATGGGTAGAAAGGGACTTATATTAATATTTCATCACCTGAGGGTTATCAATTATTTTGTTTCAGTTTAGATTAATGAAGGGGTTAGGATTAGAGCGTTTGATGCCACTTTCTATAAAATTTCAGTTATATTGTGTCAGTGAGTTTTATTGGTGGAGGAGATCAGAGTACACGGAGAAACCACCGACCTGCCGCAAGTCACTGGCAAAATTTATCATATGATGTTGTATCGAGTGCACCTCACCTGAGTGGGATTCGAACGCACAAGATTATTGGTGATAGACACTGATTGAATAGGTAGTTATATATCCAACTACCATGCTAAGATAGTGTGGTACATTGGATTTGTACATATTTTTTTCAGTATGATTATTAACACTTTATTTCTATTTATTAAAGGATTATTAGCTGATTATACATTTGTTTTTAATCCTTAATATATTTCTATTTCTGATTCAGTAACATATATTTATTTTCATCAGTATTTATAGTTTAGATATTTATTCGTTTAGTGATTATGTTAAATGAATGCTCCATATTATTTTGTCCTTTTCATTTCTTATTGGTCAGTTTGGTCAGGTGAACTTTAGGCGGGAAACTTTCTTTCATTCTATTGCTATATACTTCATTAGTTGTTTACTTGCTGGACATGTCTGACTGACTCAATTTCTTGTCTGATAGTCATTTGGAATATTATCACCTAATCATCTTATCTTCACATCTTACTTGAAGGTCAATTTCTTTACATTTCTATATTTATATAATAATGTTGTGTTTATCATTCACTATGCGAAAATAGTGGCCAGGGTTGAAAACATAGTGCACGACCCTGGCCACTATTTTCGCATAGTGAATACTAAATACAACATTATTATAATTATTATACTGACTGTTAATAATTTATACTACTTTCCAAAACCTAATACTACATTCCAGTGGAACAAAAAAAAACGGTCCTATTATTTAAAGAGACAAGCCCAGTAGTCTGTCAAATAACCTGAATAGTTAAGATAACATGCCAACTTTCTGGTATCAATAATTTGATCTCCGTATGTTTTAATAGCGTCATAACTAGGCTCCACCCATTCACGTGCTTGATTGATAGGCAAATCAATAGTTTTCTTCGGCAGACCTCACAACTATTTAGGCATAATTGCGTCATAACTAAGCTCCACCCATTCACGTGCTTGATTGACAGACAAATCAATAGTTTTCTTCAGCAGACCACAAAACTATTTAGGCATAGTGCATGAGCGCTATAGCTTTGCGAATTCTATGCCAAATTAGAAATTTATTTCTATTAAAGGAAATTCTTACAGAAAATATAATAATAACCATTTTAACCGTCAAGATTTATTTAATATTTATAGAATGTAAGAGTTTTGAATGAAAAAAAAATGCATACAATGTTTTGAGAAATAAACATATATATAAAATGAATATAAAATACATATAAATTAGGCATGTGAAAGTTTACAGGTAAAACCGGTTTAATTAAATGATTAAAACATGAAAGTATTATTTTACAATTGCAATTTAAAGATTAAAAGACTTTAAGTATATAAAATAGTTACTGTTACTTTTAATAATGTGTTATATTGAATGTAGAAAACCTTTATCTTGTCATGGAACACATGACTTATAGTTTTAATTTTACACAGGTTTTCAACAGAGTTTTACAAGAGTTGCATTGCTTATATCCTAATTATACAAAGACCTTTACACCTCATGTGAGGTAAGATATTGTGTTGTTTTTATTATTCTACTAATTGTATCACCACTAAAGTTGTGCGATCGAGGTGAACTCGATACAGCATTATGTGATAAAGTTTGCCAGTGACTTGCGACAGGTCGGTGGTTTTCTCCAGGTACTCCGGTTTACTCCACCAATACAACTGACCGCCAAGCTATTGTTGAAATATTGTTGATAGTGGCGTAAAATACCATAAACAAGACCAAGCCATACACATTAAATGTATTTTGAAGACGAGGTAACACATATATACTTAATTTAGCCAAACAACACAATTGATTCATCAGAAATATTCTGATCTAAATCTTCTAATACAATTCTTTCATTATATTATCATTATCTTTATCAACAACATCATGTTTTCTTATTTCAGTAAGAAGAGTTTGAAGATACCAAAGGGGTAATCAGAATCCGTAAATCGAAGGCGAGACAGCACGATGGCCAAAAGAAAAAGTACAAAGTCACAAACAACGATCTACAAAAATTAGACATACAACTGAACAACATCCTCTTTACTGATCTCCGTATAACATTGTTTACTTTTCTTAGTTTCTGTTTGAAAACTAAAATATTTATTAGGGGTTTCTGAATTATTTAAAACTATAACTTAACTTCTAATCTATCAACCTTTTTTTCTGCTTGGCAGTTTGGAACCCCCCAACCTCTCCCCCATACACACATACTCTTTTTCGTCCGTTCCTACGACTCTGTTAATACAAGTAAATTGTTATTGTCGGGTTACATTAGGGTTATGATTTTCAACGCCACCGTCAACAATATTTCAGTTGTATCGTGGCGGTCAATTTTATTGGTGGAGGAAACCGGAGGACCCGGAGAAAACCAACGAACTGTCGCAAAATTATTGTAGAATATGACAATTGTTATATAATGCAATATTTAGAGCACTGTATTTTGATAGGTAATATGGATGTGTATATATGCTAAATGTTATTCTAATAAAAATTGGAAATTTAATGCAAAATTGGCATGATAAATTATACTTAAACAATTAAAATCCATAGACAATAATGTTTTATTTTCACTGCATTATAACTATTGTATCTACTATATGAAGATTTCTTCACACTAGACAACAGCTTGGAGTAGTATAGTATATGTATTAGTACATCAATATAATGTTTCAAATTATAGAAAAAAAATCCGCTTGAAGATACTAAAGTGGTAGTCAGAACCGTAACTCAATTAAACAAACCACTGACAATGTAATGACCAAAGATACAAAGACAAAGAGGAAACAAATGGTCGACAAATTGATACAGCTAGAATCCCACTAGAACCGATGGGATGGGGGTGGGGTGGACTCATGCGCTACTGAAGGTTAATCCATGCCGGTGATTAGTCATGATGAGGAAGGATGGAATTCTGCTTATTACAAAGTGTTACCAAATCATGTCAGTAACTTTCTTCTTAATTTCAAACATGCATAAGTAATGCCTCTAGTGCCGCATGAACTGTTTATCCTTCCGGAACATCTGAATGCCCTTTCACTAAATAATTCCAGCTTGGTACTTATATTATCCTCATTTATCCCATTCAGTTTGAAACAAAGGATACTGCAGACGTATCTAAGCATGCTTTATTCCTTGAGTTCAGATAGTCAATGCTCTTACCTGACCTAAAAGATCGGGTAGTCTAAGCCTATATCTGACCTGAGAGTTCGGCTAGTCAAAGCTCTCACTTGATCTAAGAGTTCGGTGAGGTCAAAGTTTTTACCCGACATGGGAGTTCGGGTAGTCAAAGCTCTTATCTGACCTGGAAATTCCGGTGGTAAAATCATTTACCTGCCCTGAGAGTTCGGGTGGTCAATACTTTTACCTGACCTGAGATAGAGTTCGAGGCGACAAAGCGTTTATCTGATCTGAAAATTTGTGTAGTTTCAGCATGTATCTGACCTGGGAGTTCGCTTTGTCAAAGCTCTTACCTGATCTGGGAGTACGAGTTGCGCCAGGAGTTTTACTGGATTTACGAATTCTTGTAATCCTAGTCTTTAGTTATATCCGAGCTGTGATTTCGTGTTCCGGGGGAGACAGGAGCATAAAACCGACGTGAGATCACAGATAGTCACAGATCTTACTCACCCTTGGCGTTAATATTGTCATGCAATTTGTCCACGTTTTGTTTTAAATATAGTTTGTTTATGCTAGCATTGCTGTTGTACTTTGCACCCGTCCTTTACTACCCTGGGGTTTTTGGTACTTTCTGTTAAGCTTTTCGTGTAAAATGATGGTTTATCCCAGAGATGAACTACATCCATGACTTATCAATCATCGGGTTTGTAACAAGAGTAACACTATGGGTGCGACTAGTGGTACAGGTACTGCTTAACAACTATGGAGCCCCTAAGCCCCTCTCAGATTTTTGTGATTTCCTGTCGCCAATCTTTTGTTTTATATAAAGTGTTTTGTAGATCAATGTTTGTCCGTTTTCTTTTGGCCATTGTATCGTCTGTTGTTGGATTTGTGGCTTTTGATGAACTCTTGATATCATCAAGCTTTTCTGTCGTTGGGTTGACATCATCCTAAAGGTAAACTACGTTTTGACATTTTAACTACAATGAGTAGTGAATTAAATTCTGGTTAATTTAATTTCGTCTTATGAAAATAGTTTAAACATATTGAAGTACAGAGTTAACAGTTGTTTTCTAATATCCCCTCAGACTTGTGTACTATGTGTTTGTCTTGTTATTACTTCTACATTGTTTTATCTTTATACTTGTACTGTTGGTATATTGTGTATCCAGATCATCACTTTACTGTAATATACCTTCAGACTTGTGTACTCTGTGTTTGTCTTGTTATTACTTTCACATTGTTTTATCTATTTTTTCACTGTCGTTATGTTATGTATCCAGATCATCACTTTACTGTAATATACCTTTAGCCTTGTGTACTCTGAGTTTGTCTTGTTATTACTTCTACATTGTTTTATCTTTATTCTTGTACTGTTGCTATGTTATGTATCCAGATCACCACTTTACTGTAATAACCCTTCAGACCTGTGTACTCTGTGTTTGTCTTGTTATTACTTCTACATTGTTTATCTTTATACCTGTACTGTTGCTATGTTATGTATCCAGATCATCACTTTACTGTAATATACCTTCAGACTTGTGTACTATGTGTTTGTCTTGTTATTACTTCTACATTGTTTATCTTTATACTTGTACTGTTGCTATGTTATGTATCCAGATAACCACTTTACTGTAATATACCTTCAGACTTGTATACTCTGTGTTTGCCTTGTTATTACTTCTACATTGTTTATCTTTATACTTGTACTGTTGCTATGTTATGTATCCAGATCACCACTTTACTGTAATATACCTTCAGACTTGTATACTCTGTGTTTGTCTTGTTATTACTTCTACATTGTTTTATCTTTATACTTGTACTGTTGCTATGTTATGTATCCAGATCATCACTTTACTGTAATATACCTTCAGACTTGTGTACTCTGTGTTTGTCTTGTTATTACTTGCACATTGTTTTATCTATTTTTTTACTGTCATTATGTTATGTATCCAGATCATCACTTTACTGGAATATACTTTTAGACTTGTGTACTCTGTGTTTGTCTTGTTATTACTTCTACATTGTTTTATCTTTATAATTGTGCAGTTGTTATGTTGTGCATCCATATCATCACTTTACTGTAATATACCTCCAGACTTGTGTACTATGTGTTATTACTTCTACGTAAGTGAGTCATTGTTGTTTACTTGTTTGAAACATTGTTAAAACATATCAAATCGATTTTAAAATGTATGTAGATTGTTTATTATATACTAACAAGTACTGTTTATTATATATGTTTATTAACATTAACCAGGCCGTGATAATGTACCGGTACTTTTTTTTGATGTTTTACCAAATGTACAGATTTCAATAAAACTCAGTTTAATTAAAAATAAACAAATTGAAAATAAAAACATCATCTATATTTGAAATAATTTCTTATTGGATTTTATCCCCAACTGAAGCGTACATGATGAGTAATAACACCAGATGTTTAAGTTCTACACTGAAAAAGATTATTATGACATCACAATTTTTCATTCGGCCTTTTGCGACAAAATCATCAATATTCCACGTCTTTCTATTGCTAGCAATTTTTATGCAATTTCTTCAGCCCATATAGAAATATTTTGTCCAACATTAGATAAATAATAACAGATAAAACTGCATTTTCGACCGTTAAATCCTCAACAGACGTTGGTAAGTCTTAAAATACAATACTTCTATTCCTTAATTCTATTTACAACATAATATACACAAGATATATACCACAACAACATTTAACTATATAATATAAAAAATAATCATATCATTAGAAATCACTATTTAAAGCTGAAATTGTTTACCTTTGTTTTACTAATTTTCTAATGTCAATTAATAAACATAGTATAAATATTACACTACACAACATAATATACACAAGATATATATAGATCATTACATGGCATTTTTCATATCATACCCTTTATCAGCCCAAGGTCATGATATGAGCCCGAGAGGCAATATGCTCATGGATGATATATGAACGAGTGATGATAAAGGGTATGATATGAAAAATGACGTGTTATGATCTGTTTATCATATACTTCAACAGAGGAAATAACTGATTTGTACAAAAATGTTCAGTCATTTTTGGGTAGAATTAAATACATAGTTCGAAAATAAGAAAATTATTGTTGTAATATGCAACTGAGCTTCCTATACGCAAAAACGCAATTGCGTACACATAAAAAATCAGCTAAAAACGAAAAAGCGTTTTTTTATGAAATAAAACTTTAAAAGTAAGATGACATTCAATTTTTCGGTTTTAAATGATTTCCAAACCAGATTGAAAATTATCCAATTCCAGATCTGGTATGTCTAGATTATGCACCGGAATTTTGTGATAATCTCAGAACGTTCTTCGCTTTACTTTCTTAAAGTGTTTCAAGTTTTGACCAAACGCTGGGAAACAGTTCACTCATACAAGTTCCCTACTAAGTATCAGTACATAAATTTAGGATATTAAATTAAATTAACTAGAGGCTCAGATGAGCCTGTATCGCTCACCTGACATAAATAAGTCCTCTTAAGAATGTCTACATGCCGAATACATCTAAGTTACTATTCAAATCCCATACGTTCTATGTTAAAACTACGTCTGCTCATGGCAGCCGTCTTGGATGGAGGTCGTGGTCACCGGACACAATTTTGAAAGTATACTACCCAAGGACCATCCATGCCATGTTTGCTTTAAATTGGCTGACTGATTTCAGAGGAGAAGACTTTTAAACAATTTTCCTATGGGGTCCTATGTTAAAACTATGTCCGCTGACGGCGGCCATTTCGGATCAAGATCGGGGTCACTGAACACAATTTTGGAAGTTGACCACCTAAGGACCATCGATGACATGTTTGCTATATTGGCTTACTGGTTTCAGAGGAGAAGATATTAAAACAATTTTTTCCCATAGGGTCCTATGTTAAAACTATGTCCGCTGAAGGCGTCCATCTTGGATGGAGGTCAGGGTCACCGGACATAATTTTGAAAATTGACCACTTAAGGACCATCCATGCCATGTTTGCTTTAAATTTGTTTACTGGTTTCAGAGGAGAAGATTTTTTAAACATATTTCCCATAGGGTCCTATGTTAAAACTATGTCCGCTGATGGTGGCCATCTTGGATGGAGGTCTGGGTCACTGGATGCAATTTTGAAATTTGACCATTTAAGGATCATTCATACCATGTTTGCTTTAAATTGGCTTACTGGTTTCAGAGGAAAACAATTTTAAAATTTTTTCTCATAGGGTCCTATGTTAAAAGTATGTCCGCTGACGGCAGCCATCTTGGATGGAGGTCGGGGTCACAGGACATAATTTTGAAAGTTGACCACCTAAGGACCATTCATGCCATGTTTGATCTAAATTGACTTACTGGTTTCAGAGGAGAAGACTTTTCCACATTTTTTTCATAGGATCCTATGTTAAAACTAAGTCGAGTCATGGTGGCCATTTTGAATTTCCGATCGGCAAACGATTCACAAGTTTATTACAGAACCACCCAATGATCATTCCTGCAAAGTAACAATTCAATTGGCTTGGTGGTTTGTGACAAGAAGATTTTTAAAATTTTAGCCAATAAGAACACATTATGGACCCTGGTAGGCATGTTGAATTTCAAATCAGCACCAAAGACACAAATCTGATAGGGACCATCCAATGAACATATGTGGCAAGTTTGGTTCAAATCTGTTCAGTAGTTTCAGAGAACAAGATTAAAATGTGAAAAGCTAACGGACGGACGACGACGACGTACGGACGACGGATGCCTAGTCATGACAAAAGTTCACATGGCCTATGGCCAGGTGACCTAAAAACATCTTAACCTGCAGGCGTGATATCTACTTTCGCTTATGCGAAAATAAACGCCATAGCTATCCCATATTCCTTGAAAGAAGTCTATGTAACGAGAACACTCAATTGTCCCGTTATACAACCTGTTCCCCCTCCCAGAATCTGATTCATTATACAGGCAGTCAAGTAATTATTCGCCACTCCCGACTTTTCCGTTTAATAATACTTTCTAAGTAAAATAACATATCTTCAATGGCATATCGTTACCGATTGAATATTTGAAGCATCGTAGTTTTATATTTGGAAATATTTTTCCGGTGTACGGCTAAAATTTCTGAATTTCCAGCGGTTAATGGTGAAGATAAAAAAACGTACACAAAATCATTTACTTATAAAAGTATTTTCCAATCCAGCGCTACAAATTCATCCCTATCGGTAACGAAATTACTCCACAACAATCAACAATTTTTTGAAACTAGAGGCTCCCAGGAGCCTGTAATCGCTCATCTGGTTTTCAATTTGACATCTAAAGTTGATAGAAATGGGGGTGTTACACATAATTTT
>MJUT01021370.1:182366-195789 GCA_002080005.1 Gigantidas platifrons | reverse complement strand
TCCATACTTGTTAATTACATTCTCACTACATAATCATATTATAACCAATTTTAAAATATTTTTATTAAATACTGTACAACAACACATTAATATATATTCTCCATGAATTTGAATCTCATACTACATGTATGACACAGATTAATCCTTTTTCACAAATCTTGAAAACATTTTCCTAATTCACTGTATTACATGTATATATTCAGATTCCACACGACACAGTTGCTTTTCCACATTGAATTGTATATCCTCTGATCACAGAATTATTTTGCACGCATATTCATAATGACTTGGTGAATTATATCCAACGGCTTAACAATGATATATACAAGTTGGCTATTTTTGTCCAAACAGTTTCATGTTCAGGCAAGAAGACACTTCTGAAGATTCATTTAAAATTTTGTACATATTTTGATGAGACAGAATTACATCAACAAAGTATGGTTGTTGTAACATTTGCTTGATTTTCAAAGCTTCCCAAAATGAAATTCTTATATTTTGAGGACAATTTATGAATTTTTCTGTTAATGTGTTTTTGAAAGTGAATTTATCCCATTCAAATAATAAAATTGGTCGAAAATATCCGGAAACTTTTAACCCTTTTATTTCAGAAGGCAATGCAAAGGTCCAATGTGATGGGCATAGAGGTAGTTTACAAATGGGGACTGTGGCACATGAAGAGCCAGTAGTGATTTCCATCATTATATATGTATGATGGGAAGACTTCTTTATTTTATAAAATATTAATGCAAAAATAATGATAAGCAGCAAACCTATTACAGATATAAGCAAATGATTTAGTCTTAATTCACTAAAAAAGGGTATATTAATAGGCGAAGCCGTTGTTGTTTGTACATTGTTATAAATATATCACGAGCAACTCTATAAAATATTTTCAACTGTATAAAAGACTTATTTATTTATTTATTTATTTATGTACTCAAAGTTTCCACATTACAATTAGACAAAGTATGAAATTTTGATTATATAATATTACATGTTAATAACAATCTTTTAAAGAATAAAATTCACGAACAACTCTATAAAATATTTTCAACTGTATAAAAGACTTATTTATTTATTTATTTATTTATTTATGTACTCAAAGTTTCCACATTACAAAATCATCAATATTCCACGTCTTTCTATTGCTAGCAATTTTCATACAATTTCTTAAGCCCATATAGAAATATTTTGTCCAACATTAGATAAATAATAACAGGTAAAACTGCATTTTCGACCGTTAAATCCTCAACAGACGTTGGTAAGTCTTAAAATACAATACTTCTATTCCTTAATTCTATTTACAACATCATATACACAAGAAATATACCACAACAACATTTAACTATATAATATAAAAAATAATCATATCATTAGAAATCACTATTTAAAGCTGAAATTGTTTACCTTTGTTTTACTAATTTTCTAATGTCAATTAAAAAACATAGTATAAATATTACACTACACAACATAATATACACAAGATATATATAGATCATTACATGGCATTTTTCATATCATACCCTTTATCAGCCCAAGGTCATGATATGAGCCCGAGAGGCAATATGCTCATGGATGATATATGAACGAGGGATGATAAAGGGTATGATATGAAAAATGACGTGTTATGATCTGTTTATCATATACTTCAACAGAGGAAATAACTGATTTGTACAAAAATGTTCAGTAATTTTTGGGTAGAATTAAATACATAGTTCGAAAATAAGAAAATTATTGTTTTAATATGCAACTGAGCTTCCTATGCGCAAAAACGCAATTGCGTACACATACAAAATCAGCTAAAAACGAAAAAGCGTTTTTTGATGAAATAAAACTTTAAAAGTTATAAATGTCTAGATTATGCACCGGAATTTTGTGATCATCTCAGAAAGTTCTTCGCTTTACTTTCTTAAAGTTTTTCAAGTTTTGACCAAACGGTTCACTCATACAAGTTCCCTACTAAGTATCAGTACATAAATTTAGGATATTAAATTAAATTAACTAGAGGCTCAGGTGAGCCTGTATCGCTCACCTGACATAAATAAGCCCTCTTAAGAATGTCTGCATGCCGAATACATCTAAGTTACTATTCAAATCCCATACGGTTCTATGTTAAAACTACGTCTGCTCATGGCAGCCGTCTTGTATGGAGGTCGTGGTCACCGGACACAATTTTGAAAGTATACTACCCAAGGACCATCCATGCCATGTTTGCTTTAAATTGGCTGACTGATTTCAGAGGAGAAGACTTTCAAAAATTTTTCCTATAGGGTCCTATGTTAAAACTATGTCCGCTGACGGCGGCCATTTCGGATCAAGATTGGGGTCACTGAACACAATTTTGGAAGTTGACCACCTAAGGACCATCGATGACATGTTTGCTATATTGGCTTACTGGTTTCAGAGGAGAAGATTTTAAAACATTTTTTCCCATTGGGTCCTATGTTAAAACTATGTCCGCTGAAGGCGTCAATCTTGGATGGAGGTCAGGGTCACCGGACATAATTTTGAAAATTGACCACTTAAGGACCATCCATGCCATGTTTGCTTTAAATTGGTTTACTGGTTTCAGAGGAGAAGATTTTTAAACATATTTCCCATAGGGTCCTATGTTAAAACTATGTCCGCTGATGGTGGCCATCTTGGATGGAGGTCTGGGTCACTGGATATAATTTTGAAAGTTGACCATTTAAGGACCATTCATGCCATGTTTGCTTTAAATTGGCTTACTGGTTTCAGAGGAAAACAATTTTAAACATTTTTCTCATAGGGTCCTATGTTAAAAGTATGTCTGCTGACGGCAGCCATCTTGGATGGAGGTCGGGGTCACAGGACATAATTTTGAACGTTGACCACCTAATGACCATTCATGCCATGTTTGATCTAAATTGACTTACTGGTTTCAGAGGAGAAGACTTTTCCACATTTTTTTCATAGGGTCCTATGTTAAAACTAAGTCGAGCATGGTGGCCATCTTGAATTTCCGATCGGCAAACGATTCACAATTTATTACAGAACCACCCAATGATCATTCCTGCAAAGTAACAATTCAATTGGCTTGGTTGTTTCTGACAAGAAGATTTTAAAAAATTTAGCCAATAAGAACACATTATGGACCCTGGTAGCCATGTTGAATTTCAAATCAGCACCAAAGACACAAATCTGTTAGGGACCATCCAATGAACATTTGTGGCAAGTTTGGTTCAAATCTGTTCAGTAGTTTTAGAGAAAAAGATTAAAATGTGAAAAGCTAACGGACGGACGACGACGACGTACGGACGACGGATGCCTAGTCATGACAAAAGTTCACACGGCCTATGGCCAGGTGAGCTAAAAACATCTTAACCTGCAGGCATGATATCTACTTTCACTTATGCGAAAATAGACGCCATAGCTATCCCATATTCCTTGAAAGAAGTCTATGTAACGAGAACACTCAATTGTCCCGTTATACAACCTGTTCCCCCTCCCAGAATCTAATTCATTATACAGGCAGTCAAGTAATTATTCGCAACTCCCGACTTTTCCGTTTAATAATACTTTCTAAGTAAAATAACATATCTTCAATAACATATCGTTACCGATTGAATATTTGAAGCATCGTAGTTTTATATTTGGAAATATTTTTCCGGTGTACGGCTAAAATTTCTGAATTCCCAGCGGTTAATGGTGAAGATAAAAAAACGTACACAAAATCACTTACGTATAAAAGTATTTTTCAATCCAGCGCTACAAATTCATCCCTATCGATAACGAAATTACTTCACAACAATCAACAATTTTTTGGAAACTAGAGGCTCCCAGGAGCCTGTAATCGCTCACCTGGTTTTCAATTTGACATCTAAAGTTGATAGAAATGGGGGTGTTACACATAATTTTGAAAGTGGGTCACCCAAAGTTCATTTAAACTCAAATTTCTCAGAAAAAGATTTTGCTGTGATTTTTATCTCATAATATTCCTAAACGGAATAAACTGGCTGAAAAAAATCTCACAGAAAAACCCAGAATATATGTTAAACTACTCATTGCCGTGTAGCTGAAGTTAAAATTTGAGTTCATTTTGATTTGTAATAAAGCAGAAATTGACAACTACCCGGTAAAGAAATTTCTATTTTTAGTAACAGCAGCCATTTTGAATGGATGACGGGGCTGTCGGACACATATTGAAAGGGGACCACCCAAGGACCATCCCAGCCAAATTTGCTTTAGTTTAGTTCAGCGGTTTCAGAGGAGAAGATTTAAATCTGATCTTTTATCAAAATATGCCTAATTTGCATAATCGGTATAAATCGGCTGAAAGACAAATTTCACCGAAAAACCCGGAATACATGTTAAACTACTCCTTGCCACGTAGCTGCAGTTAAAATTTGACCTCATTTTGGTTTATACTAAAGCAGCAATGGACTATTGAAGAAATTTATATTTTCAGTAACAACAGCCCCGCTGGTGGCCATCTTGGATTTTCAATCGGTCCAAAAAGTAACAACTCTTGGTTAGCAGCTTGCAATGATCATTCATGACAATTTTCTATTCCATCCTCCATGTAGTATCGGAGAAGAAGATCTTTGAAATTTCAACCAATCAGAGGCTATTATGGCCCTTGTCAGCCATATTGGATAACCGATGGAAACAAAAAGTAACAACAATTGATCAGAACCTTGTCAGGAACATTTCTGCCAAGTATGGTTCCAATCCATCCAGTGGTTCTTGAGAAGTTTGTTTTACATATTTCCCATAGGGTCCCTATGTTAAATTATGTCTCCCGCTGGTGGCCATCTTGGATTTTCAATCGGTCCGAAAAGTAACAACACTTGGTTAGCAGCTCGCAATGATCATTCATGACAATTTTCAATTCCATCCTCCATATAGTATCGAAGAAGAAGATCATTAAAAAATTCTGCCAATCAGAGGCTTTTATGGCACCTGGCAGCCATGTTGGATAACCGATCGTAACGAAAGTAACAACACTTGGTTAGACCATGCAAATGAACATTCCTGCCATGTTTGGTCCCATTTTCTTCAGTGGTTCTCTAGAAGAAGATTGAAATGTTTACGGACGGACGACGGACGCCAAGTGATGGCAATAGCTCACATGACCCTTCAGATGAGCTAAAAAGGCGGATTTAACTTAGTATTATTAATATCCCGGCAAGCCAAGTTACCCTTGTTAAACTTACGAGCATAGCGAGTAAGTTTAACTAGGGTAACGAGGTAGGCGTGATATAAATGATTTGCAATATGATCATTTTTGGTCTATGGGAAATATCTTGCGAGTGCTCTATGAAAAGGCTAACTTGGTTATTGCACAGTTAACATATTGGCGTGAATTTAAGTTTGGGCGTCTTAGGAAATTAGCTTTTGTTTTCATTGGAGAGAGGGGGGCTCCTCACATTCAACAACGATGACGAAGAAAAATTTGGAACCCACCTTAAAACACAGAAAAACATGTTGACAGAAAAAACCAAACAAGTTACATTCCTTAAAAACCAGTAAAAATTAGTATAGTCCACTAAAATTCTTAATATGACAGGGCCAACTGTCTGGTAAAATAATGAAAATTCTACATAATAATTTAAAGAAATGTCAAGTGCTTATTAATTTGGTCCAGTAAATGCTGCTGGAAATCTGGACCAAATTGTACAAAGGGAAACTCTGGTTTCTTTATTAGAATGCTGTCAAACTTTAGTCGAAAAGCAAAGGCAAACTGGTTTATAGACAATCCATGGTTACGATACTCTGAGTCATATGATAGTATGTATTGTGTACCATGCAGCCATGGTTATGATACTCTGAGTCATATGATAGTATTTATTGTGCACCATGCAGCCATGGTTACGATACTCTGAGTCATATGATAGTATTTATTGTGCACAATGCAGCCATGGTTACGATACTCTGAGTCATATGATAGTATTTATTGTGTACCATGCAGCCATGGTTACGATACTCTGAGTCATATGATAGTATGTATTGTGCACCATGCAGCCATGGTTACGATACTCTGAGTCATATGATAGTATTTATTGTGCACCATGCAGCCATGGTTATGATACTCTGAGTCATATGATAGTATTTATTGTGCACCATGCAGGTTTTTTGGATCTAGAGTTGTAGTTTCTAAAGAGAAAACGTTGGGAATTACTCCAGTTAAGGACTGGAGCAATGCAGTGAAGCTTATTCAATGTCATACCGCATCCAAGTTCCAGGAGTCTTATTTAAAATATGCCGACGACTTCATCAGCATAGTGGAGGGAAAGTCCAAATCTGTCACAAGACAAATATCCAGTCAGTACGACAAAATAGTCTCAAGAAATAGGAAAATCTTAGGCATTATAATTGAAACTATAGTTCTATGTGGAAATCAGAATATGGCATTGCGGGGACATGAAGAAGACAATTCTAAAATACAGAAGTAAAGATAACAAGCTTTTGAGAGAGCATTTAGAATTTGCAGCGAAGTCAACTTCATTCAACAAGACTACCTATCTTTCACCAGAAATACAAAATGAAATCAATGATATGTGTGGTAATATGATCAGTGATGATATGATCAGTGCTTGCAGCAACAGTGCACCCTGTTTCGCCTTTACAGCAGATGAAGCCACTGATGTAGCAACAATTGAACAAATGGCACTGTGTGTGCGATTTTATGATGTATGTTGTCTAGATAACGAATTCTATGTCATATCCTGGATACGTGTTTTCTATATCCATCTTCGGCACATACGACCTGACCGTAAAACACAGATAGTGAACTGTAGGCAGAACAAAACACTCACACAAACAGGTTCTGAAGTATGTATATCTGGTAAAATCCAGGAGATTCCGGGAAGCTTCGCCCCCTGGCCCCCTACCAGGGCTTTGCCTTGGACCCACTGGGGGCCTTGAGTGGCTCCCTGACCCCTCGCCGAAATTATGCGTATACTTAGATTTGCTCTAGCTACGCCCTGAACTCCAATTAATGAACTTTTTTAGTACTTTCAATGTCACAAGACAGAAATTGGCAGTTAACAATTTTTTGTGCAAATATTCAATAAAACAGTTTGTTAACACAATGTTCCGCACATTCACGAAGTGAACTTACGAACATTAACGAAAAGGCATGTAGTAACATTTCGGAAGCAGTTAATAAACTTACTTTATCAGTCAGCTTGGGCCATTCTTGTGAAACTGGGTGAAATTAACATGATCCCTCTTATAAACAAAATCAAAATTTTATCACAGGGTGAAATTTTAGCTTTATTATCTACAAGTATATGATAAATACTAAATAATATCTTTATGTTTAGATATCATTTATCTTAGTCTTAAGGAGTGGGTATTTATTTAGTTACACAGGAATGGTTTGATATACAACAAGTTTTAGTGATACATGTTGTTCTAAGAAGTGGATATTTATATATTTACTTAAGGAATATTTGAAATTGTTGAACAGGTTATACGATATAACCTGGTTTGGGTCAGTTTACGCTTAATAAACCGCGAAGCGGTTTATGAAAAGCGTAAACTGACCCAGATCAGGTTATGTAAGTATAAACTTTTCAACAATTTCAAATATTCCTTATAATTTAATTTTTACGACAAAATTTATTGATTCCTCGATTTTAATTACCATTATTTCATGTGACTATTTGAATTTGTCGTTGGCGGATGAACACGTTGGTGACGTCACAATACCAACCCAGGTTATCCAGTATAGACAAAATTTTCTCTAGGCGGATTAGCCAATCAGATTGAAATATTCAAATCAAATTAAATTATACAGGAATGGTTTGAAGTTTTAGTGGTACATGTTGTTAAATATTATAAATATATGCCTAAGCATGTAATTAATGAATAGTATTGTTTGTTCTTGTATATAATTTAAGAGCATTAGGCATATTTGTGTGTTAGAAACAGGAGTCCTCTTGGATCACTGGCTTCAATTGCTCTCATCAAAATACGAATGGTTGGCTTAACTTTACTTGAAGATTTCCACTTTTTCAAAACATCAAAAGTTTGACTAAATATGTCCTTTGAATACTTGAAAATAGTCTCTTCAATTTTCACCATACTTAATCCTAGTTCAACTCCAAGCTGCACAGCACAGTTGCCAACTTGTCTTGATAATTCGTTCAATACATTATCGTCAGGGATCTGTTGTAGTGCAATGCTATCAATACCTATAAAAGCAGATTGATTTCATTAGATTTTTAATTATTTTTTTAAAATCATTTTTTATAATTGACTACTTGTTATACAAACAGAATTTCAGCTATATTGACTGATTGTTGGGCCTCTATGGATAATTTGATTGAAGCAACATCATGCATCGGGTTTGTCAGGTAATAATAGAGAAGGACTGGGTTTTACTAAGCAATAATACTGAATGCCCAACCGATTAACCATTAACGAATTTGGACATGATTGGTACCATTAATGACATAGGATATACTAACACTGCAGGAATTGGGACAACATGACAGGTGTCAGCTATGACATAGGTCTTGATAACCCTTAAAATTATAAGACAACATGACGGGTGTCAGCAATGACATGAGATATGCTAACCCATAAGGAATTAGGATTATATAACTGGTGTCGATATTCCTTATTGCATCCCATGTTACATTTTGGAGCTTAAGGGGTCATAAAAAGTTATAGATGAAGAACGAAAATCAATACATTGCCCTTCGGTCATCTGAGCTAAACAGACATGATAAGGATGTGAGTTTACGTACAAATATTTTATACAGCATCCATAATTATTGCATTTATAAAACTTACCATACCTAGTCTACCTATTTTGCTTTTGTATATTAAAGATTTTACATACCACAAACATTCACGTCTTCCATGAATACCTGTAATACACAAATAAGTCGTTAGACAAGATAATTATGTATATATATATATATATATATATATATAATACACTGGACAGGTAATGTGACAGACCAGACAACACAATATTAATTTTAAGCAAATAACATAATTCAATGTACGTCGTGATCGTATGGTAGTTGGATTAACAACTACCTTTACAATCAGTGCATATCACCACTAAAGTTGCGATTTCGAATCCCGTTCATGGCGCTGTGTATTTCATACAACATTATGTGATAAAAGTTTGTCAGTGACTTGTGACAGGGTGTTGGTTTTTCCGGGTACTCCGGTTTCCTCCATCTATAAAAATGACAGCCACGATATAACTGATATATTGTTGAAAGTGTTGTTAGACACCATAAACAAACCAACAAACCACGTCATTCTTGTCAGAAAGAGAGAACATTTGAGCCAAATTTCTCCACAAACCTTATACCGGAAGCAGTCAGAGTTCCCATAGGAAAGCATGCACTATTGATAACAATCTGGAATTTAAAAAAAATTAATGCACACGATGAATTTCTGGAATAACATTCATCAAGTCGAACGATTAAGAAGTCCAACAAGACTTTGGGAGAAACAAGACCAAACCCCCCCCCCCCCATCCCACCCTAGACTTTGGCTAAAATCATCTATAAAACCCCTAGAATGGATAGTTAACATTGGCTAAGATCATCTATAAAACCCCTAGACTGGATAGCTAACATTGTCTAAGATCATCTATAAAACCCCTAGATTGTGTAGTTAACATTGGCTAAGATCATCTATAAAACCCCTAGACTGTGTAGTTAACATTGGCTAAGATCATCTATTAAACCCCTAGACTGTATAGTTAACATTGGCTAAGATCATCTATAAAACCCCTAGACTGTGTAGTTAACATTGGCTAAGATCATCTATAAAACCCCTAGACTGTATAGTTAACATTGGCTAAGATCTTCTATAAAACCCCTAGACTGGATAGTTAACACTGGCTAAGATCATCTATAAAACCCCTATACTGTAGAGTTAACATTGGCTAAGATCATCTATAAAACCCCTAGACTGGATAGTTAACACTGGCTAAGATCATCTATAAAACCCCTAGACTGGATACTTAACATTGGCCAAGATCATATATAAAACCCCTAGACTGGATAGTTAACACTGGCCAAGATCATCTATAAACCCCTAGACTGGATAGTTAACACTGGCTAAGATCATCTATAAACCCCTAGACTGGATAGTTAACACAGGCTAAGATCATCTATAAAACCCCTAGACTGGATACTTAACATTGGCCAAGATCATATATAAAACCCCTAGACTGGATAGTTAACACTGGCCAAGATCATCTATAAAACCCCTAGACTGGATAGTTAACACTGGCCAAGATCATCTATAAAACCCCTAGACTGGATAGTTAACACTGGCTAATATCATCTATAAAACCGATAGACTGGATAGTTAACATTGGCTAAGATCATATATAAAACCCCTAGACTGGATAGCCAACACTGACTAAGATCATCTATAAAACCCCTAGACTGGATAGCTAACATTGGCTAAGATCATCTATTCCTGAGGGAGCCGGAGGATACCCTTCATCTATGACAGTGCTGAAACACAGACAACTGGGCGGATGATAACCTCGGAACAGAGGTATTGAGTCAATAAATCTCACATCAGTCGAGCACACCACACATTCTGCTAGACATGAACCATTAACTTCTTGATGACACCTGAGGTACAGATCGAGGACACCATATAATAAGTTGGACGCCAACATATATATCGTTGATGACACTTAACGTACATGCGAGGCACACCTCACAATCGGCTGGGTGTTAAACTATTCCACATTGCTGATACCTTAGATACAAGTCAAACACACCTCACAATCAGAAGGGTGTGAACATAATGAACCGCGTCTGTGGTGCAATGGTTAACTTGCTCGCCTGGAATGCGCAAGATAGTTGGTTCAAGCCATGGTCGGGTCAAACCAAATTATTAAATTGGTATTTGTTGCTTCTCCACTAAGCACATATCATTATTTATTACCTACCTGACATAGAACCAGTCAGATATGACCTTAGCTATTACCTATCTAACATAGAACAAGTCAGATATGACATTATATAAATAACATATAGTTGAGAGGGTGATAGATCAGATTGTCGAAGCTGAATTTGACAATGTCTTTTTCGAAGGGTAACAATCTAATCTATCACACTCTCTACTATATGTCATTTAATTTATTATACTGAATGTTTTCACTTTCTCGCTTGCAATGATGTTTTTTTTTATTTTTTTTTATTTTAATGTTTCATTTCATATTCAGTCTATTTATTTTTACAGATGTTCAGTAATTTTGCTAAAACCTAGAATTCTTAACCACCCAGCACTAGAGTGGCAGATACATTTATATTCTTGCATATAAAAAGACAAATATGAGAGGGTGACAGGAAAAACAAATTGTTACCCGCTTAGCCATGTGTCAGAGCAGAATGTTACCCTCATCTTATCCAATAAAATTACAGCTTACATACATGAAGTATAATAATAGTTATTACCTACCTGACATAGAACCAGTCAGATATGACTTTAGGTATTACCTACCTAACATAGCACCAGTCAGATATGACATTAGTTATAACCTATCCCACATAGAACCAGTCAGATGTTACTTTAGGTATTATCTACCTAACATAGAACTAGTCTGATATGACTTTAGTTATTACCCACCTGACATAGAACATGAGGGTGCTGATTGGTTGCAGTTAAAGCATCAGACAAATCTTTAAATGATGCTATCTCCATCTCTTTGTTCTGCCTCCATTCACAAAGGGCAACAAAGTTCACGACTGTTTGATCATATCCTCGATACTGTTCTAAAATATTCTTCCATGACATGTTGGACAATCCTAAATGGATGACAAACTCATAAAATTTATCAAACTGTACAAGTCCAGCCAGTCTAACAAGGTGTTGGTCAGTAGGACACAAGTTCAAATCCTTGGTGTCAAGTCCTGCAGTTAAAAGACAGATCAAATATAAAAGGGGAGATAATATAAATATCAAATATAAAACGGGAGCCAATACATATTTTATACAGGTCATTACAGTACACAATGACTGTCAAATATCTTGTTTTCTCCATGCTTTCTTTAATGTTTTTTGTACTGTTGGCTAAAGCGAATGTGGAGTATCCAAGACAACATACAAACTGAATATTGCCTAAAATTAAAGTATATTTAAACTTACTTGCACATGTATCATCACATATGTCTTGTATCTATCAATATAGCATAAAAGTTCCTAAACATTTTCCACCACACACATGGCTTATGTCTAAAATAATAGTATACAATTACACCTAAACATTTTTCACCACACGTGTCTTATGTCTAAAATAATAGTATAAAATTTTCTAAACATTTTCCAACACATGTAGCCGGTGACCAGAGTAAGATTGTTAAAGATTTAATCGTCAAAAATACTATACGGCTATATTATATACCATTCGATTCGTCAAAGTATGTACTTTCAGAATATGGATGTCGTCAAAATCAAATGTAGTAACAGTTTTTTCAGAAAATGAGGTCAAAGGTCATCAACCAGTTTTAACAGTATTTCACATAGTAAAGACAAAGAAAGCAAAATTGCAGTCTTTTCAAGATTTTTTTTTCTAAATTTCAATTTCTCCTCTTGAATAATGATATAATTGTCTGAAAACTAAAATCTATTTACAAGACGTCGTCTGATTTTTACGTATTATGACGTTTAAAAAGCGCGGGAAAAGTTACAACATTTTTTTGTTTTTGAATTATATTATCAACTTTATCAGTAGTTTTACTATTGAAATGTTATTGAAATACAATGGCATACAAAAGGAATTTGTATCCAATAATTAAAAAAATCAAAAACCCAAATATAACATGCTTTACTGAACATAAGCTGAGTAATGGGAAGGGGACAAAATGAAACATTTTGACTAAAACATCAAACATTGCATGAAATCCAATCAACTGAAGTATATTTGAGTGGATTTAATGCACTATGTACATTCTCTCATTTACAGTGCCGGATTTCCCTATAGGCTTGGTAGGCTGAAGCCTAGGGCCTCACCATCCAGGTGGCCTCTGGCGAAGGTGTATAATATTTTTTGTCATTGTCATAGACCTTTCTTACAAATGTTGCCATAACCCTTCTGTAATTTTCCTTTCACTCCATTTCAGAATAATAAGGTCAATAAGTCGACACTGGCATTGATTTCTGTTTTTATTGTGTCCTTCCATAGAAGCAGTGATATACAGAGCAGTCCAAACGGAAAACGCAAAATCCGCAATACCGTAACGGACAAAATCGACAGTTCGCGGACCGTCGCGATGATTCAACGCAGACATTGATCGTGGACAAATTCTATCATTTTCATCACCATCGCGGAATCACGTTGAACGTGGATCTGCCGTGATGTCGCACACAATGAACAACTACATTTTTGTACAATGTACTTTATAAACCTACGTGTACAATGTACTTTATAAACCTACATGTACAATGTACTTTATAAACCTAC
>MJUT01021370.1:160917-178700 GCA_002080005.1 Gigantidas platifrons | reverse complement strand
AAAATAAATTTCAAACATCTTCACTTCTTCGGTTTAAAAACGTCTAATATTCTAAAACTCACACTATTTAATAAATAAACATCAATTTAAAAGTTAGTAATAATAGAATCATACAAAATTATAATATAAACATTTTTATGGGCGCAATTTCTCACTGAGAAAGCCGCCGTCAAATAATATATAAGACTTTATTGAACTGTAAACTAGATTTAGCCATGCAAGTCATTTTCCCTTTAACTATACATCTAAAAGTATGGGAACGTGTATAGGGCAATAATTACATTACTTCTGTTTTTCATTGAAATGTTACAATATGATTGGTTATGAAGTGGTCACATGATTATAAAAGAAATGTTTCATATCCCAATGACACTCATACCTGAACTTGCACGTGCCTCCATGACAACGTCAGATGTAATTTCAAAACAGCAAATAATCTAACACAAATAAATTGCACAATGAAAAATTCAACTATATTAAATTTTGGTGTGATTTAAATATAATTATAAGAATCAAATGCATTCTTTTGAAGTTTCATTGGGGTATGAAAGCGTTGATCGAAGCACATTTTCAACATGGCAGCGCTTTTGATAATTTCTTTTATGCAGTTTACTTATTCATTTATGGCATTAAGTTTCATTTACAGCATTTGGCCATACATACAGACTGGTTTTTATCTTAGATGTCAATTTGTATGTCAAGTCTTATAGCTTGATTGCTCCCGGGTGAAGTTAAATCCGATTAACAAAAAAAAAATACAACATATAACAATATGTTATCATTGCATGGCTTGGATGTTATTTCATCACTAAATAATAAGACATTGTTTATAGTTCATTCATGATCATTAATCATTTGGTCAATTTTAACAATACAAAAAAATAACGTATTGAACAAATTTGCCACTGGTTAACAGCCGTGGGTCTGGGGGAATATGTTTAGGTGTTTAGAGATATGTTTGTCAAACTAGGTATCACAGGAAAGGAATCCTCTGCTTCAAATTTAATTTCTATTTTCTAGGTGGGGGTCATTTTAAGTATTTATGTGGTGGTACGCCAAAAATAATTAAAATTCTGGTGGTAGTACCCCAAAATATTGACGGAGTTCCGACCCTCCAGGTATTTTTTCCTGGAAAAACCCTTTTTCAGTTTTCATTGAAACATTTTCAAGTTTATATTGTTTCCAATGCACAAATTCAGCAAAATACGCCATATATCGACTTTCCACTAACAATTTATGCTTTAATACAATTGTTTTTTATTGCTCTTAAATTATTGTTTACAGATTAATTAATTGTTTCATTAGACATATATAGATACACATTAATTTTTTCATTGTAAAAGTATCTGTATTGTACAGTACCAAGGACATATACATGTTTTATATAGGTCCTTGACAGTACCTATACATTATTATTATACAAATACTTGTTTTACAATTTTCCACAATAAAAGTAAAAAATGGTGCACAGGAAATGGGTATAAGATGAGATAAGTTTTTATTGTCCAATTAAGGTCCCAACAAGGGGCAGAGTCATTACAGTGATTTGTTTTGCCTTTTCTAATTAACAACCAGAGTGACACGGGTAATTATTATTGGGGTAAAATTTAATGTTTTCACTGCTCTATCACAATGTTTATCAATAACAAAGTGTCAGTGAATTATTTTGAAGTGGTTGGTGGTGATCTGCCACATACTGTGAAGGCAAATTATATACATAACATAAAACTCAGAATAAAAATACATTGATATATTTCTAAACAAATTTAAAAAATAGATATCTTGGAAACGTTTGAAAATGGTAGATAGTAAATTGTATAAGGAATGTATATGTAAAGAAAAAACACGTGTCAAAATCTGACTAAAAAAATAAATACAAATTTTTGGTGCTGGTCCCATTTTGACCCTCCATATGTTTAGCAAAATAATGACTTGTCCGTTTCATTCGATGTTTTTTCGTCGTAAGGTTAGATCAAAATATTTTAGTTTGTCATCGATCTAATTATATAAAAACTGTGTTAATAAATTCCCGATTTTTATTTCATTTTATTTTGAAAGAGGCTAGATGCGGATGAGATACTACTTTTCAACTACCTTTTAATAATATGCAGTGAAATTTATTTGTGCAGTCGATCATTTGATACCCGTTTTTTTTCAGGGATGGCCTACATTTTATTTATAGGATATAATGAGCACACATCTTCTTTTGTATATTATCTAATCCCAACATTTCGATTGGTTTACATAGGTGTTATTTTTTTCTCTCAGGAGTTGATAATCACCTGTATTTTTATCTATGTACGGGTGTGTCTATTTTTATATAGTGCACACATTGAACTCGGTCACTAAAATGTCACATACACAGTTACCTGAGGCTGAGGGACTGATTTAAAAACTTGAAAACAAACCGAGAAGGGTTGTGAACAATCAGTGACCGTATTTACGTCCTTGGTAGAATATTGCCATAAATACATATGTACATGTGTTTAAATTAATAAAAGTTCCCTTAGTACACACATTGTTCACGTGATTGAGAATCTAGGAAAGTTTCCACATATTGGTAATATATTATCGATCAAAGCGTGCTTTTGGGGATCTAGAAACTGTTGTAACAGGTGAACTTTAGTCACGTGCCGAGTTTACAGTAATTGAACATCCGAAGGCTTGAGTGATAAAAAGGTTAATGAAATTTCAAAGAAAGATTAATTGAAGTACAAAATAAATTGGTAAAACAAATATTTTAAACATAACTTTGCTTTATTACCTGATACCATACGACAAGGAATGTAAGGTAGTATTAAGATTACGAAGCATTGTGATGACGAAGAATAAACGATTGCAGGTACAATCACGTGTAGTAGTATTCATTATGAATGAACATTTCAATAATTACAATTCGTGAAGACATCGCGTTCTGTCCCTCATGTCCATCTTGTTTCGCGCACCGTCCACGTATACACACGGACTTCTCGTTAATTCCGCGTTGCGATAATCCTTGAAAAGACGCGGACTTTGCGCTTTCTGTTTGAGCTGCACTGTAGATATGTTGAAAAAATAAGGTGTTGTCAGACATCAAATTTGTTTCAATGTTTTGGCTAATTTTCTTTAGATGAGGAATTGTGAATTGCAGAAATTCAAAGTATCCGTCATCATCTTCGGCTTCATTGATTATTGTGTAAAATACTCTTTGATCTTCCTCTATTCACAATGGTGGGCATTGTGAAGGGCCTCGCAAGAAGAATAGCCTAGGGCCTCTCTTCATCCAAATCCGGTCCTGTTCATTTATTACATAAAAAAGTAAAAAAAAAGTGAAAAAGACGAACGATAATATAGAGATAAGATCAATACAAGACACAACGAGACGATGGAAGACAAAACAAATGAAAACATTACACTGACAATTAAAAGCAAATGAGCAACACCTACACTAAATATATGTTTGCTTATGTATAAAGACACACTGAAAGAGTAAACAGTTTCTGCATCTTGTAAAACGATTTTTGTTGTGGGGCAATCGCAAACGAACATGCTATAGTCATACATGAATGGTTCTAGTATACTGTTTTTCGAGATGGGTCTTTGTATCTGTCATACACAACCATGTGAAAACAAGTTTGCTTCTAATTACTATTACATAAACATAAGAGTAGATTCAATATGCTCCAAGAAACGTTTATTGTTCAGTTACCCGACTTGTGTCCTCTTTCAATGTAAGCGTCTGCACCATTCTGACCCTTGACAGAGGCATACATCTGTACATGTAAGGTTTTCCTCAAAGCAGACAAATGATTGTTTGCAATGCAATTTTCTCTCACATAAACACACAAGATATTGCAAAAAGTCTGCTGACACCGGTCCTTCAATGCATACCGGTTGTAGCGAATCCTTTCTTTTTTGCCATTTGTATTCTAATGGTGATTGAACATGGTATTTTACAACATGTGAGGCAGTCCAGATTTGGGTCTGAAGGGATGCTGTTTCAGTGCTGCTTCAGAGGGGATAATCTGACCAAACGTGCATCCCGACTTGTAGCTACGTTCACACGCCATTTGTTCATGTCGTGATGAGACGTTTGACTGTTTTTCCTTTGCTCTTACAGCCTGGTAACAAATTTCCTGATCATGTAAATATTTCAAAATATTTCACGTATGTTAGTATGGAAATCAAACAGACAGTTCTAGAAACACGTCATGGTCAAATGTTCTACACCAGTGTAAAAAGGCCGCTATATATATAATTGTAAGGGAACAAAATACAAGAGTGAATCCCCTGACAGCCCTTTTGAATTGTTTTCCTATCAACATTTGTACAACTGTGTTACCGGCATAAACATCAGAGTCAACAACAAGTCACGAAGCCCTCCATCTGCCCACAGCTTACCTAATGCGAAAATAAAAGTAGAGAGACTATGAAAACCACATAGTCTTAGGATGTGGGGCCTTAACTAGGCCATAACCATTTTACTAGCTGGGTTATTGCATAAAGTTGTTGATCAAATGCTTGAATAGCATCCTCTTGGCCAGAGTCCATTGACATATCAATACATTGTTTTCATAGCCATAGGTACTGTGGACATGTCTGTCGATTTTGCGTCAATAATTGAAGGATATGCAACGACAGTAACATCGGGCCGCTTTTCCGATAGCAAACAATGGAATCCTGTCCAGAAAGGTATTGTTTGGTTCATGATTTGACTGTGGATGGGAAACACGATGACATCTCTGGATAAAAGTCTAGTGATGATCCAAATGTCATCTACTGTAGTACGATTTCCGTTGTAACAGGATTTAATTTTGTCAAACTCATGTGTACACCGTGGTGACTCTACTCTAGATTTTGGCTTGGTGAAAGATAAAGCATCGGTGAGCGGGGCGGTAGTGTCATCAGTAACTGTCCTTACCTCGCATAATGCGTTCTGCACATACCGCTAGTTCGTCCACAGGTTTGAATTGAAAGACAGCTCTTGCTAGAGAGTGGAAAGTGTTCTTTCTGTCTACTGTTTCTGCGTTAATGTCAATGTTATCCGAACCCTCTTGAATCAGATGATCACCTTGAGATATGGGACGAATCCCAGAATGAATATACCGATCACCATTGATATGTTCAATTTCATTGTTTGCGACACTTGTAACTTGAACACAACCCATTGCTATTCAGGAGTTTCTTAATTTTTTTTAATGAAACTCGCGATCTACTTATATGGCGAGGCCAAATGAAAGGGCGTAAACATATTACGACTGATGACCACTATACATTCAATTTGTTCCTAGCATGTTCTCAAGCCATCTGTCTGCATTTCAGGGGTATTGTCACCAGCATTGAAAGCCTTGTCATTTGTAACCCAATTAAGTAATTGTATTAAAGAATTGGGCATAGAATGAAATGAATGGCTGAGAGATGCATCCGCTGGTCTTGGGTCATGTTCGGTAGAAAATTCCACTTTCGCAATATCATTCCGAATGATTTTGGCAATACTGTGAAGGAGCTCGTCATCAGTTGGTTTTTTGGATTTCGCTCTTTCTTTATAATGTTCCTGGGTGGTCTTATTAGTCATATTCGAGTAAGAGTAATGATTTGTAGCGTCCAGAATACGACTTATTCTTTTAATGGACTCTATTTTCTTAAAGAGTTTTAACATTTTTGTACGTTTTATTGTTACAAAACATTCCAATCGATGGGACCATACTGTGAGCGGGTTAGTATATATAATAGTAGAGGCAGTAC
Organism: Gigantidas platifrons; assembly: GCA_002080005.1. NCBI lineage: Eukaryota > Metazoa > Mollusca > Bivalvia > Mytilida > Modiolidae > Gigantidas > Gigantidas platifrons. The sequence continues at coordinate 172,976 of MJUT01021370.1, read as the reverse complement.
TGTCTTGATCGGAGCCCGTTGTACCACATTTTCTGCTGACATAGACGGCAATGTTATGCTTGCTAGTGTACGAATTATACCAACTTCTGTGGTAAACCATTTTGATGTCACCAGCTTGTATTTGATCCAAAGATCCATACTCATCTATAAATTTATTGCAAATTCCATCTGAGATCAGAAAGCTTGATTTGCTATTGTGAGTGAATATATTAACTTCATCACCACAATTTATCTGACAAATTATACATTTCCCGAAGTTACTCCACAATTTAGGCAACTTTGAACAACTAGACCGAGTTTAATGGACTTCCTCAGTTTGACATTTTCCGAAATTTTTTCAGAACCTAATCCGATATTTTATCGTGTTTCAAAAATTATACACACCTATAATTATAATTATAACTATCTTTAATCTAATCTTTCGCTTATTTACGATTATAAAATATTACACCCTCTTCAAAACTCACAAAAACCCATTAACACAGGAAATACAGACGAATGAAAATAAAAAATAGATATTAAGCAGGGTGAATTCGACAGTTTGGTGCACTCGACTGATCAAGCTAAAAATAGTGACCGTAAATTACGGATTGAGTCGGGCGGTAATGAGATTCCGGAAGAAGTCTTATATCCAGGATTTTGTAGTGTGTGTTTTAATCGTCTCCGATAATAATTTGGAGGACGGCAATGACATTTTAATGTTTATAAGTATTGAGATAATACATCAAATGAATATAGTATGTCGATTTTTTAACAATGCGATAGATCATATTAAATAGGATTGAAACCTAGTGGGACTAGAAAATAAAGCGACATTTCATGTTTTCTTTAGATATAATTTTCTAACAAAGTATAATTTTTTTTCATTTTTGATACATTATTAATAACATAGGGTTTATAGAATTTGCATACGGTAAAATAAAATATATTTTCAACGCAGTATTAAAATGCGAATCGTTTTATCTAACGCATGTTCTATTCTATTTTAAATGAAATATCGTAACTAAAAGTCGACTTCCCAAAAATGGCGCCATACGAATTTTTGACGACAAGTCAAAATTGCAAGAGGGAGCATTTAGCTATTCATATACCAATTTTCAGCCGTATTGTATGAAGTGAAATTAAACTCTGTTAATATGCGACTTTTTCTCACTTTGTCACTGCACTAATGCTTATGTATAAAATAACAGTATAAAATTACCTGGACAACTTTTATCACACGTGTCTTGTGTCTAAAATTATAATGTAGAATATAATGACAACATATTCCTAGTAAACTATTACAATCACAAACATGGTCAGATGTAATATCAACATTATTATGTTTACTGGTTTTATAGAATTTTTTTTATTTTTATTTTCCTTAGGTTCTATATTAAACTATGTATTACACTTCGATGTCTTATTAGTCTTCATTGTCACCTCTTAAGGTAATAATTTGCACGATATTTTCATGTTTAAAAGTTAAATTGAAGGATTCAACTTTGTCATTCGAGCTTCCCCATTACTCAAGCACAGTACTCAATAAACACTCATTGATAGTTTTCTAATCATTTAGTATCTATTGTTTACATACCGTTCCTGGCGTGGTGTACTTGTTACAACATTATGAGATAAAGTTTGTCAGTGACCTGCGACAGGTTGGTGGTTAACCCTGGTATCCTCCACAAATAAAACTGACCACCACAATATTATTGAAATATTGTTGAAAGTGGTGCTAAACACCATAAGCCTAAGCCAACCATCTATTGTTTACGAAATATTCAACATAAGTATGGCTAGTGAGGTTTATCTATTTTTAACCATATATTATTCTTTTGTAGACTGTCTTTTATATTGTGCAGCGGTCGATGGCATGCAGTGTTTTGGACATTCTTATTATTATTGAAAAAAAAATAGTTTACTGTGCTGTCGTGACGAGGCTTTTGAGTTTTCTTTATAAATGATTATTGTTTGGTTGAAGTATTGAATAAGAACATAAAAAAAAAAAACTACAACAAAAAAATGAAGATTAATGAACATCAGACTTGCCTTGTCAAATATCCAGAAAAGTGGAAACTTCGTTTTGTGTGTCTTCTTATTCTTACATGTCCATTCCTGCCTTGTTTTTACTGCTGGAACTGATATATAACACGCTCCTGTGTCGCACCATTCTCCGACTTCTATTTCAAACAAATTTGATACCCCGGATGTAGAGAGCGATTTTCCGAAGCTTTTGTGATAGAACTCAAGTACATTTTTCAATGTCGATGTTAAGCATTCTTGTACAGTGGACGCAATGTTTGGTGGTATGGAACCTTTGGTGTCTTTGTTTATTAAGTAGATAATAATCTTATTATCTTTCACCGAAATATGCAACTCATTTGCTCGATCGATACAAAGAATTGCAGCTTGATGATATAAACAAACACCTTCTGGAGTTTCCTTTAAAGGCCAAACATTAATTGCAGCACCAATTAACTTAAAAGACAAGGCAGCAGGTATGGAGGATTTTAAAAGTTTGTAAGATAAGCATATCATCTTATTTTCCACTGATTTAAAATAAACATGAGTGACTAGTAGCTTACGTTTTACTATGCATGGTACAAGGTATGACTGGACAATAAACTTATGTTCTTGGCTATAGCGTTTTGGTTCTACAAGAATGTCTAGGTGAACCAGGACTTGTATTATAAACTCTTTAAATTCATTGTTTGGCATGTGCTGATTAAATTCCTCCTGTGACCAAAGCTTGAGTAGATCTTTTTTGGCGATTTGTCCTGTATTAATCATAGTAAGTAGAATATCTCGGAGGCTTTTCTCTTGGGGCCAGAAAAGTTCATTTGCGATGAAAGATCTTAAGATATTTACCAGTGATTGTGGCTGGACAATTATGAATTTCTCAAGTCCATGTTGGTAAAAATATAAAATTTTGCCTAAGGAATGTTGAGCTTTTAAGAAATGCTCAATTTGTGTATCAGTAAGTGCAAGGTCCTCATTACTTCTATTCAGGGCTGTTAAATCTTCTCTTGAAATTATGGTGGTATTGTGTAACCTCATCTCAGAAAATTGTAGATCCAGTGGGACCCAAGTCATAGGCATTCGTTTACCCCATGACTTTTGTTTAAATGCTACCTCAACTAGCTTGGTCTTCAGTCGATTGATTTCAGCGTCATTTTCATCTTTTCCATTTATAAAGAAGATGTCATCATACATTATACGCTTATGTTGTTCATGATTTTGAAACATTTCTTTGAGGTCTTTGATCAACCCTTTTCTCCTGTAAATGCGATCTTTCTGTAAATAAAAAAATATATTAAGAATAAATGGATATCGAAGGAGCATAACCCCAGAACATAAAAAAAATGATAGAAGTCTGAAATGGAACATGGCCTACCTGTAGTGGTCCCTGAATACAATTTGGCAAAGTTCACTACTGTAAAGACTGCACAAACTGTATATTTATACTCAGTATGAAATATAAGCTGCCTATATGGAATCCAACCCACCATTCCCCTACCTTTTGATTTTATCATCAAAAAGGTAAAAATGTTCCTATCAATATAAATAAGAACCTTCATGGGTCTTGGAAATGCTCAGTTTGATTATGGTGGAATCGGACACTTTAATAATGATTGAATCGCTCACTCCGGTAATGGTGGAATCGATCACTTTGATAATGATTGAATCACTCACTCAGGTAGTAAAGGAATCAGTCACTTTAACAATTGTTGAATCACTCAAATTGATAATCGTTGTCTGTTATTTTGAGAAATGGTCAGTGACGGAATATTTTCTGTCACAACATACAAATATAAAGTATATTTATTTAGTTTTTCCGAATTATTAGAACAATTGATAAATTTGAGCTTAAACAAAATTGTAACTAATATTATGTGCTACATAATTAATATAATAATATGATAAATGACAACAGTATCCTATTGACCTTTAAGCCAAGCCAGCTAACAAGATCAGAATAATAAAAAAAAAAAAGAAAGATCAAACCTGACTATAGCCATCCCTGTGTGTTGCTGCAAACAGTATTATTGGCAGAATGTCGTCATCATCTGCACAATACGAAAGGATAGAGCTCACCAAATGCTTCAATATAGCTGAAAATAAAAGTATGATTATTTTATAATTCAGGATAGAGCTTATTCAATGCTCCAATATAGCTAAAAGTAAAAGTATGATTATTCTATAATTCAGGAGAGAGCTTATCCAATGCTTCAATATAGCTGAAAGTAAAAGTATGATTATTTTATAATTAAAAGTGTGATCAAGTGAAGAGTGTTATACATGCATACATATATAAAAAAACAATTGACAACATTTGTTATATTATAACATTCAGTTTTATTTATGGAGGAAACTAGAATAACTACAGAACCAGAGGCTCCCAGGAGCCTGTAATTGCTCACCTGGATCAAAGCTTCTTTCAATAACAACGCAACTGCACTAAGGCGGCCATCTTGGTGGGAGAGTGCGACTGCCGGACACAATTTTGGAAAAGGACCATCCAATGATTATTCCATCAAAGTTTTGCTCTAATTGAGCTACTGGTTCCAAACAAGATGGTTTTTATATGAATTTCCCATAGGGTCCTATGTTAAACTAAGTTCAGCTGTGCAGCCATCTTGGTCAGAGGGTGGGACCACCAGACACAATTTTGGAAGAGGACCATCCAATGACTACATTTGTGTATCTTATCAAAGTTTGGTTGCAATTGGCCCAATGGTTTCTGAGGAGAAGATTTATATGTGAATTTCCCATAGGCTTCTATGTTAAGCTACGCTCGGCTGTGGGGGCCATCTTGGTTGAAGGGCCGAACCGCCAGACATATTTTTGGAAGAGAACCATCCAATGACTATTTCATCAAAATTTAGTTCTTATTGAGCAAATGGTTTCAGACAAGAAGATTTTTATGGGAATTTCCTTTAGGGTCCTATGTTAAATTAAGTTTGGCTGTGGCGGCCATTTTGGTCGGAGGTATGAAATGCCGGACACAATTTTGGAAGGGGAACATCAAAGGACCATTCCACCAAAGTTTGGTTGCAATTGGCCCAGTCGTTTCTGAGGAGAAAGTTAAAATGTGAAATGTTGACAGACGGACGACGAACGAAAAGTGATGGCAATAGCTGACATGGCCTAAAGGCCAGGTGAGCTAAAAATGGAATATATGTTAAACTACTCCTTGCCATGTAGCTGCAGTTAAAATTTGAGCTCATTTTAACTTGTATTAAAGCAGCAATGGACAATTGAAGAAATTTCTATTTTTAGCAACAGCAGCCATCTTAAATAGAGGGCGGGGCTGTCCGACACAATTTTGAAAGGGACCCACCCAGGGACCATGCCTGCCAGGTTTGGTTTAATTTGGTTAAGCGGTTTCAGAGAAGAGGATTTAAATGTGATCTTTTATCAAAATATGCCTAATTTGCATAATCGGCATAAATAGGCTGAAAGAAAAATTTCACAGAAAAACACGGAATTTATGTTAAACTACTCCTTGTCATGTAGCTGCAGTTAAAATTTGAGCTCATTTTGACTTATACTAAAGCAGCAATGGACAATTGACGAAATTTCTATTTTTAGTAACAGTAGCCATCGTGAATGGAGGGTGGGGCTGTCGGACACAATTTTGAAAGGGGCCCACCTAGGGACCATCCCTGCCAGGTTTGGTTTAATTTGGTTCAGCGGTTTCAGAGGAGAAGATTTAAATGTGATCTTTTATCAAAATATGCCTAATTTGCATAACCGGTATAAATCGGCTGAAAGAAAAATTTCACAGAAAAACCCGGAATATATGTTAAACTACTCCTTGCCATGTAGCTGCAGTTAAAATTTGAGCTCACTTTGACTAATACTAAAGCAGCAATGGACAATTAAAATTGCATCCCCCCTTTTTCCTAATTTTAGCTTGGCGGCCAACTTGGTTGGAAGTCGGGATCACCGGACACAAATTTGGAAGGAGGCCATCCAAGGACCATTCCACCAAAGTTTGGTCTAAATTGGCTCAGTGGTTTCTGAAGATAAGATTAAAATGTGAAAAGTTTACGACACGACGAAGACGGACGAACCATGATGGCAAAAGCTCACATGGCCTTTGGCCAGGTGAGCTAAAACACTGATTTGTCATCCTTGCCACCCATTTAGCTTAGAGATGACTGTAAAGACAGGTTTAAATATGTTGGATAACAATGTCATATAAAGATGAGTTGTTTCTGTGTGTCTTCTGTAGTAATAACTATGCATTTCATAAGAAATGGTGTCGGAATCAGTGTTGCCTGTACAATTCAGACAATACAAAGAAGGAGAGGTGTCTAAAAAACCCTGATTCCGACAAGTCTCCTGAAAAACAACTCTGATTCAGACACTACAAATAAGGACTGGTGTCTACAAAAACAACTCTGATTCAGACACAACAATTTAGGACATGTCTCCTGAAAAACAACCCTTAATCAGACACAACAAATAAGAACATGTCTCCTTTGATTCCGACACCGTAGACAGGTACAATACCAATTCTGATTAAGACAACATAGCCAGGGTCAGGGACAAATGTCCTAAAAAAAACTCTGATTCAGACATCACAGGCACGGGGGAGGGGGGGGTATATGTCCCCAAACACAACTCTTATTACAGACATCCTAAAAATGTGTCTATAAACATTATATTATTGGTCAATATATAAATCAGAAAAGACAAAACACATTAACACCAACTTACATTCTGTAGTAACATCTCCTTGTGGGTATTCTGGTAAAGGGTCACAGAGATCAAATCTGCCATTAATCATCAAAATATACTCTCCTTTATGTTGTATAAATAACTGATGTGTCATGTCAAACGATTTCTGTCCCCCAAAATCAACAAGATCTGATGGGGCTATATTTACTTGGTAAATTCCTTTTCTCAATTCCTCTTTTATATTGTCGGGAATTGTTATGTGGCTTTGCTTTGACATCTTCTGGGTCTGTGATTGTGGTTTTGACAGTCCTTTATGTGTGTCTTTGTGTCTTGTTCCTTTGACAAGTGCTGTGTCAGTTTTCTCAGATAAATTGGCTTTACTTTCGGCAGCTGGATGTTTCTCAGATGTCAACTCTTTTTTGGTAGCAGGGGGAAGCCTCATTTTCTTTTCTATTTCTGGCAAACTGGAAGGATGTTTTTCTTGCTTCATGTCTGGCTCGCCATGTACTATTTTAGACAAAGCATCACCATAAACACCTGAAAATGTATTGCAATTTATATTGTTCCCAGAAGATCAAGGCAATGTTAGTATTTAGTTAACAAAGGTTTACACAGGGTAGACACTTTACCTTATACATGTATAACAATTAACAAATGAACAATATATTTTGAGTCAATATATGGTTCAAAATAATTCATACCAGGTAAATGGCTTAAATATAACATGTAGGTTTTCTTTTATAAATTACTCATGCCTGGTATATTTCTACCATTATTTGTCTAGTTAGTCATGACTCAATAATTACTGACATTTATGACTGATGTTGGTTCTTGTTCAAATGAATTATGTCTAATGTTTTCTACAATTATATGTCAGCTTAGTCATTATATTGCTCAATTTATACTGACAGTTATGACTGATGTTAGTTCTTGTCCTAATCAGTTCTGTCTAATGTTTTTACCCATCATATGTCTAGTTAGTCATCACATAGCTCAATAATTACTGACAGCTATGACCACTGTTGGTTCTTGTCCAAGTCAGTTCTATCTGGTGTTTTCAACCCGTATATATTCTAATAAGTCATGATATAGCTCAATTCCTACTGACAGTTATGACTGATGGTGGTTATTGTCGTAATTAGTTCTGTCTAATGTTTTCTACTAGTATATGCCTAATAAATCATGATATAGCTCAATGATTGCTGACAGGTATGACTGAGGTCGATTCCTGTCCAAGTCAGTCCTGTCTTGTGTTTTCTACAAGAATATGTCTAGTTAGTCATGATATAGCTCAATAATTACTGACAGTTTTTACTAATACTGGTTCTTGGCCTACCTTTTTTTTACAACAAAAACAAAGCTGGTACTGTTTAACAATACATTTAGGTAGTTTTAAGTTGTATTACCTTTTTTCAATGGAACCATTCTTTTGTCTATCAAATGTATCCCATTTCTTCCAACATAAATTATTAGTCCTTCAGTTGGTTTCCAACTTTGTGGAATCTCCTCACCAAGAAGAATACTGGCAAGGGTAGATTTACCCACATTGCTGGCACCAACTAAGTAGACACGGTTTTCAAATGCCATGAACGTGCCCTTTGAAATAAGCTTTTTCATTTCCTCAGCCGTGCCCATCATTGGAAACTGAAGGACTGAAAAACAAATCATTGACCTTGTATATTGTCCTTTATAACTGTTAAAGATGATAGACAGAAATAAACTGGTTTAGTGGTTTACATACATTGAATACAAGTTGGGTGATTTTGTTGATCTCATCTATCACACATGAGCTTGAAATAAAGAATACCACAGAAAAAAATGTACAGCTAGATCTGCTTCATACCTTGACTACAACTCGAAATTGACCATAAACAACTGTTAACAACGAAACTTTGAAACTAGAGGCTCCCAGGAGCCTGTATAGCTCACCTGGGTATAATAACAACATCAGTCAATAAAACTTGGCAACTCCGGTCAAAAAATAACAAATGTAGCCCTCGTTATTGCAGACCCCCTCTTCAAAAAAAATTTGGGCAGGGGTTCCCCCCTTTAATGTAAGTTATCAATATTGCTGTTAAAAAAACCCATAAATGTCCATGATTCTCAAAATTTAGCTTTTGCTACTTCACATTTTGTAATAGACTTGCTTCCCTTTGATTATTTAAGTAAGCAGTGAAAGTCAACAAAAAATGCATTTCAAGAGGAATAACTCTTCACACAGTTGTCGGACATTTTCAAATGTGAACTTTTTTTTGTAGATGCTGACATGCTGAACATTTTTGCAGATTAAACTTAACGTCTATCCCTTATAGTTTTTGAAATAAAAAACGAAAAGTATTAAAATTGTGAAAATATGATGGAAAAAAGGGCAATAACTCCAAAATAGGTAATGGAATTTACTTCATAATTGCAGGGTATGTAGATCTTGACATGCTGAACATGTGTGAAGTATAAACTTAACATCTATCTCTTATAGTTTTTGAAAAAAAGGACGAAAAGTATTAAAATTTTGAAAATTTGATGAATAAAGGAAAATAACTCCAAAATGGGTAATGTAATTTATCTAAAAATTGCAGGGTAGGTAGATCTGAACATGCTGCACATTTTTGCAATTTAAACTTAACATCTATCTCTTATAGTTTTTGAAATAAAAAACGAAAAGTATAAAAATTGTGTAAATTTGTTGAAAAAAGGGCAATAACTCCAAAATGGGTAATGGAATATACTTCAAAATTGCAGTGTAGGTAGATCTTGACATGCTGAACATCTTTGCTGTTTAAACTTAACATCTATCTCTTATAGTTTTTGAAATACAAGACGAAAAGTATTAACATTTTGGAAATTTGATGAAAAAAGCGCAATAACTCCAAAATGGGTAATGGAATTTACCTAAAAATTGCAGGGTATGTAGATCTCAACATGCTGCACATTTTTGCAATTTAAACTTAACATCTATCTCTTATTGCTTTTGAAATAAAGAACGAAAAGTATTAAAATTTTGAAAATTTGATGAAAAAAGGGCAACAACTCCAAAATGGGTGCTGGGATTTACTTCAAAATTGCAGGGTAGGTAGATATTGACATGCTGCACATTTTTGCAGTTTAAACTTAACATCTATCTCTTATAGTTTTTGAAATATAAGACGAAAAGTATTAAAATTTTAAAAAAATTATGAAAAAGGGCAATAACTCCAAGATGGGTCATCAGATTTACTTCAAAATTGCAGGGTAGGTAGATCATTTTTACCCCATGTCAGATTTTTGCAATTATTAACGGTTTTTGAGCTATTACCCAAAAATCTGCAATTTTACCATATGTTCTATTTTTAGTAACAGCGTTGGTTGGTGCACGGCATCACCGGACACAATTTTGAAACTAGACACCCTAGTGATGATTCAAACCAGTTTGGTTTCAATTGGTCTAGTTGTTTCAGAGGAGAAGATTTTTGAAAAAGTTTACGACGGACGACGACGACGGACGCCAGGTGATGTCAATAGCTCACATGACCCTTCGGTTCAGGTGAGCTAACTATACGACAAAAGAGATGATTTCAATTTTTCAATTGTGAACTTTCTATTTATATGCAGCAACATTCCAGCATATGGAGTATATATCTTTCAGTTAATCCAATATTCCAGACCTTGAGGTTTCCACCATGATTTCCTTGATAGAAGTTTGCTGCTGACAAGGAAGCTACTGAACCAATGGTTCCTAGTGGTTATGTTGAAATCATCACTGTTTTTCCCTTTCCACCATGACCTAGTTAATCGGTAAGGAATATCTGTGTCACAAATGACCACACATATGTTCCGCAGTCATAACATGACAGGTGCCACAAGCAGACCAGAAATAGTTATTATTCCGTAATACCGGAGTTCATCCCCGGTTTTTTGCTCGATCTTTAGTTTTCAGTGTAATGTTTTGTATATCATTGTTTGTCCTTTTTCTTTTGGCCATTGCATTGTCTGTTCTTCTTCCATTTTTGGCTTGTGATTACACCTTTGGTATCTTCAAACTTTTCTTATTCATTCATGCACAGCTTGATTAAATCAAGTTCTTTCTTTCTGAGAAAAAAAAAACTAGAGGCTCACCTGATTATTCATATGGAAGTTCGAGTTCAATAAGATCTAGCTCAATCTTATTTTATTTATTTTCACATTATAAGTCCTGTAGTAAAATATACCCTGTTGTGGTGGCCATCTTGGATTTGGGATCAATATAAAAAAAACATACATTTCCTTAAAGACTATCCGAAGAAGGTTCCAGCAAGGTGTGATTCAAATGGTTCAGTGGCTCACAGAATAATAATTTGAAAAAAAAATCAAATTATTTCTCCTAGAGTTATTCCCCTTTGATATCTTTTTAGAAAAGTTGCATGTTTTAATTTATTGTTACTCATTCTATATTTGATTGTTGCCTTGTACTAGGAGAGAATAAATATAGGCTAGTCATGTTATCTGATCAATTTGCATTTTAAGGCCTCTTTCTTTCAATTTTATCTCAGAAACCATAAAAGAGAGTGGAAATCCGCCGACATATTATCAAAAGTTCGCAACACAATTCATTCAACAACAAAAAATGCATCAAAATTGGATGAAAAAATTCTATATACCTTTTAAGTACACCAAAATTAGGAATTAGGGACAATTCTAGAACCCTTTTCGAAATAAAATAACAAAACATGTTGATGGCCCATCAATAACTTATAAAGATGAACACTTTGCAGAAAACTACATTAAAATTGGATGAAAATTAAAAAAAGTTAATTTTTTTCACCTCTTTTGTCAAAAACTAATAGTTACATAATAACGTTAGACATGTTTCTGAAAGAGATTTTCCTCATAAATTCATAAAAAATAATCATCAAAAACAAATGAACAATAAATAATGTATACCTATATATATGGACACATCCTTTTCGACACCTTTGGAACTCTTGTTTGTTTTGAGTACTTCTGATCAACCTATTAACTGTGAAGGAGACCATCCAGTAAATATTCCTACTAAGCATGGTTCTAAGTGGCAAAATGGATTCAGAGAAGAAAACAACGGCAGACAACAAGGACGGATGCCAAGTGATGGTAATATCTCACCTTTCGGTGAGCTGAAAACAACTTTCCATTCATTATCCTATAGGCTTGCATGTTAAAATATAGTAGTGACAATTTTGGACCTTGGCATTTAAACATTAACCATTTTTTACTGTAGTCATTTGTCTTTTTTTTATTTTGCCTCCCACAAGGATGTATCTATTAATAGGTAACAACTTACCCAAGTCCGCTCTACTGGCAGCATATTTCTACAATTATAAGATAATTTTTTTTTTCAAATTATTAAAGAAAATAATATAGTTGATTTAATAGACTAAAGCAATCCTCTAATCTATCAA
>MJUT01021370.1:130205-147604 GCA_002080005.1 Gigantidas platifrons | reverse complement strand
ATGAACCACTCCTCTGTCAAACCTTAAACACACTCCTCTGTCAAACCTTAAACAGTAATGATATACAATATAACAACAACAACTTGAACCCCTCCTCTGTAAAACCTTAAACAGTAATGATAGACAATATAACAACCACAACATGAACTACTCCTCTGTCAAACCTTAAACACACTCCTCTGTCAAACCTTAAACAGTAATGGCAGACAATATAACAACTACAACTTGAACCCCTCCTCTGTAAAACCTTAAACAGTAATGATAGACAATATAACAACCACAACATGAACCACTCCTCTGTCAAACCTTAAATAGTAATGGTATACAGTATAACAACAACAACATGAACCACTCCTCTGTCAAACCTAAAACAGTAATGATACACAATATAACAACAACATGAACCACTCCTCTGTCAAACCTTAAACAGGAATGGTAGACAATATAACAACCACAACTTGAACCCCTCCTCTGTAAAACCTTAAACAGTAATGATAGACAATATAACAACCACAACATGAACCACTCATCTGTCAAACCTTAAACAGTAATGGTATACAATATAACCACTACTCCAATATATACAAACCATTCGTCTGTTAAACCTTAAACAGTAATGGTAGACAATTTAACAACCACAACGCGAACCACACAAAGTGTTGTATCGAACAGTGTAGATACAAAGATCTACATGTAACAGATTGAAGCATAGAACATGTAGATACACAGATCTGCATGTAACACAGGGTGAATAAGGATAATAAGAAAATTACCGAACATAGAATGGTGTTGATACACTGATTTTCATGTAAAACAGAGTGAAGAATAGAACAGTGTAGATACACTGATCTACATGTAACACAGAGTGAAGAATAGAATGGTGTAGATACACTTATCTACATGTAAGACAGAGTGAAGAATATAATGGTGTAGATACTCTGATCTACATGTAACATAGAGTGAAGAATAGAATGGTGTAGATACACTGATCTACATGCAACAGGGTGAAGAATAGAATGGTGTAGATACACTGAACTAAATGTAACACAGAGTGAAGGATAGAAAGGTGTAGATACACTCATCTACATGCAACACAGAGTGAAAGATAGAAGTGTGTGGATACACTTATCTACATGTAACACAGAGTGACGAATAGAATGATGTAGATACACTGATCTACAGGCAACACATAGTGTAGCATAGAAACAGAGTGTAGCATAGAAAGATGTAGATACACTGATATGCATGTAACACACAGCAAAGTATAGAACGCTGTATATACACTGATCTACATGTAACACATAGTGTAGCATAGAAAGATGAAGCTACACTGATCTACATGTAACACAGAGTGAAGAATAGAATGGTGTAGATACACTGATCTGCATGTAACACAGAGTGAAGAATAGAATGGTGTAGATACACTGATCTGCATGTAACACATAATGGACAATAGAACGGTGTTGATACACTGATCTACATTTAACAGAGTGAAGAATACAATGATGTAGATACACTTATCTACATGCAATACAGAGTGAACAATAAAATGGTGTAGATACACTGATCTGCATGTAACACAGAGTGAAGAATAGAATGGTGTAGATACACTGATCTGCATGTAACACATAATGGAGAACAGAACGGTGTTGATACACTGATCTACATTTATCAGAGTGAAGAATAGAACGATGTAGATACACTGATTTACATGCAACAGAGTGAAGAATAGAATGGTGTAGATAAACCGATCTACATGTAAGACAGTGAAGCATATAATGGTACAGATACTCTGATCTACATGTAACATAGAGTGAAGAATATAATGGTGTAGATACACTGATCTAAATGTAACATAGAGTGAAGGATAGAAAGGTGTAGATACACTGATCTACATGCAAGCAGAGTGAAAGATAGAACAGTGTGGATACACTTATCTACATGTAACACAGCGTGAAAAATAGAATGATGTAGATACACTGATCTACAGGCAACACATAGTGTAGCATAGAACGATGTAGATACAGTGATATACATGTAACACACAGTAAAGTATAGAACGTTGTATATACACTGACCTTCAGGTAACACATAGTGTAGCATAGAAAGATGTAGATACACTGATCTACATGTAACACAGAGTGCAGCATAGTCTGGCCTAGATATATTGATCTACATGTAACACAGTGTGTAGCATAGAAAGATGTAGATACACTGATCTACATGTAACACACAGTAAAGCATAGCATGCTGTAGATACACTGATCTACTGGTAGCACATAGTGTAGCATAGAAAGATGCAGATACACTGATCTACCAGTAATACAGTGCAACATAGAATGGCCGAGATACATTGATCTACATGTAACACAGAGAGTAGCATAGAAAGATGTAGATACTCTGATCTAAATGTAACACACAGTGAGGCATAAATCGGAGTAGATACACTCCTCTACATGCACCATAGAGTGAAGTATAGAAGGGTGTAGATAAACTGATCTACATGTAACACAGAGTGAAGAATAGAATGATGTATATACACTGATCTACATGTAACACATAGTGTAGCATAGAAAGTTGAAGCTACACTGATCTACATGTAACACAGAGTGAAGAATAGAATGGTGTAGATACACTGATCTGCATGTAACACATAGTGTAGCATAGAAAGATGTAGATACACTGATCTACATGTAACACACAGTAAAGTATAGAACGATGTATATACACTGATCTACTGGTAGCACATAGTGTAGCATAGAAAGATGTAGATACACTGATCTGCATGTAACACAGAGTGCAGCATAGTATAGCCTAGATACATTGATCTACATGTAACACAGAGTGTAGCATAGAAAGATGTAGATACACTGATCTACATGTAACACACAGTAAAGCATAGAATGATGTAGATACACTGATCTACTGGTAGCACATAGTGTAGCATAGAAAGATGCAGATACACTGATCTACATGTAATACAGTGCAACATAGAATGGCCTAGATACATTGATCTACATGTAACACAGAGAGTAGCATAGAAAGATGTAGATACACTGATCTAAATGTAACACAGAGTGAAACAAAGATTGGAGTAGATACACTGCTCTACATGTAGCACACAGTGAGGCATAAAACGAAGTAGATACACTCCTCTACATGCACCATAGAGTGAAGAATAGAAGGGTGTAGATACACTGATCTACATGTAACACAGAGTGAAGAATAGAATGGTGTAGATACACTGATCTACATGTAACACAGAGTGAAGAATATAATGGTGTATAAACACTGATCTACATGTAACATAGAGTGAAGAATAGAAAGGTGTAGATACACTGATCTACAGGCAACACATAGTGTAGCATAGAAAGATGTAGATACACTTATCTACATGTAACTCAGAGTGAAGAATAGAATGATGTAGATACACTGATCTACAGGCAACACATAGTGTAGCATAGAAAGATGTAGATACACTGATCTACATGTAACACACAGTAAAGAATAGAACGCTGTATATACACTGATCTACAGGTAACGCATATTGTAGCATAGAAAGATGTAGATACACTGATCTACATGTAACACAGAGTGCAGCATAGTATGGCCTAGATACATTGATCTACATGTAACACAGAGTGTAGCATATAAAGATGTAGATACACTGATCTACATGTAACACACAGTAAAGCATAGAATGCTGTAGATACACTGATCTACTGGTAGCACATAGTGTAGCATAGAAAGATGCAGATACACTGATCTATATGTAATACAGTGCAACATAGAATGGCCTAGATACATTGATCTACATGTAACACAGAGAGTAGAATAGAAAGATGTAGATACACTGATCTAAATGTAACACAGAGTGAAGCAAAGATTGGAGTAGATACACTGCTCTACATGTAACACACATTGAGGCATAAAACGGAGTAGATACACTCCTCTACATGCACCATAGAGTGAAGTATAGAAGGGTGTAGATACACTGATCTACATGTAACACAGAGTGAAGAATAGAATGGTGTAGATACACTGATCTACATGTAACACAGAGTGAAGAATATAATGGTGTATATACACTGATCTACATGCAACACAGTGTGAAGTATAGAATGGTGTAGATACACTGATCAAGAAGTAACACAGAGTGAAGAATATAATGGTGTAGATACACTGATCTACATGTAAGACAGTGAAGAATAGAACGCAGTAGATATATAGGGTCTAACACCGGGAGAGGTGCAAGATAGTAAAATCTATGACACCCTCGGGTAAGATTGAAATCGTATCGGACGAGGCTTGTCCGAGTCCGATACGATTTAAATCTTACCCGAGGGTGTCATAGATTTTACTATCTTGCAATTATTACGGTGTTTGACTCTTTTTCTCACCCATTTCTACCGTGTCAATGTTTGTTTACTTTTTGTGCAGTTTGGCGCATTAATTTGCGAACCGTATCACAGGACCAAAATGCCACGTAGTAAAATAAAACAAGATTATCATTTTACAACTTGAAAGAGGTTCAAAATAATAAAGTAAACAAACTTGTGATAGATTCTACAATAACAAAATCTTGCACCTTTTACAATGTTTGCCTCTTTTTCTGATCTCTTTCTATCGTGTCAATATTTGTTTACGTTGAGAAAATATAGAGTGCTCTCCCTTGTTACGTAGCGAAGGTAAATAAAAAATATTACCTCCCTTTGACCAACGTCAAAAACAATTTGTTTACCGACATCTATCGCTGTTGTAGTAGCATTTATAATATATTTATAAAATACATTGTATTTTATTTTGAAATACATTTAAAATATTGCCAAAACACTATAAATCGACAATTTAATTCAACAATGGAAAACAATTTTGCGGGAAAAACGGCGTGTAGCTTGTCTTACCCTAGAGCTGGGGTAAGATAGAAAAATCTTTTTCACCTAAATTAACGGACTACTTTATCCAAGGGGTGAGAAACACTAATCTACATGTAACACACAGTAAAGAATAGAATGCCGTAGATCCACTGATCTACATGTAACACAGAGTGAATAATAGAATGGTATAGAAATACTGATCTACATGTAACACACAGTAAAGTATAGAATGCCGTAGATACACTGATCTACATGTAACAGAGTGAAGAATAGAATGCCGTAGATACACTGATCTGCATGTAACACAGAGTGAAGAATAGAATGGTGTAGATACACTGATCTACAGGTAACAAGAATAGAAGGATGTAGGTACACTGATCTACATGTAACACATAATGGAGAATAGAACGGTGTTGATACACTGATCTACATTTATCAGAGTGAAGAATAGAATGATGTAGATACACTGATCTACATGCAACACAGAGTGCAGAATAGAATGGTGTAGATACACTGATCTGCATGTAACACAGAGTGAAGAATAGAATGGTGTAGATACACTGATCTGCATGTAACACATAGTGGAGAATAGAACGGTGTTGATACACTGATATACATTTATCAGAAAGGAGAATATAATGGTGTAGACAAACTGATCTACATGTAAGACAATGAAGAATATAATGGTGCATATACTCTGATCTACATGTAACATAGAGTGAAGAATAGAATGGTGTAGATACACTGATCTAAATGTAACACAAAGTGAAGGATAGAAAGGTGTAGATACACTGATCTACATGCAACACAGAGTGAAAGATAGAACAGTGTGGATACACTTATCTACATGTAACACAGAGTGAAGAATAGAATGATGTAGATACACTGAACTACAGGCAACACATAGTGTAGCATAGAAAGATGTAGATACACTGATCTACATGTAACACACAGTAAAGCATAGAACGCTGTATATACACTGATCTACAGGTAACACATAGTGTAGCATAGAAAGATGTAGATACTCTGATCTACATGTAACACAGAGTGCAGCATAGTATGGCCTAGATACATTGATCTACATGTAACACACAGTAAAGCATAGAATGCTGTAGATACACTGATCTACTGGTAGCACATAGTGTGGCATAGAAAGATGCAGATACACTGATCTACATGTAATACAGTGCAACATAGAATGGCCTAGATACATTGATCTACATGTAACACAGAGAGTAGCATAGAAAGATGTAGATACACTGATCTAAATGTAACACAGAGTGAAGGAAAGATTGGAGTAGATACACTGTTCTACATGTAACACACAGTGAGGCATAAAACGGAGTAGATACACTCCTCTACATGCACCATAGAATGAAGAATAGAAGGGTGTAGATACACTGATCTACATGTAACACAGAGTGAAGAATAGAATGGTGTAGATACACTGATCTACATGCAACACAGTGTGAAGTATAGAATGGTGTAGATACACTGATCTACAAGTAACACAGAGTGAAGAATAGAATGGTGTAGATAGAATGATCTACATGTAACACAGTGAAGAATAAAACGCAGTAGATATATAGGGTCTAACACCGGGAGAGGTGCAAGATAGTAAAATCTATGACACCCTCGGGTAAGATTGAAATCGTATCGGACGAGGCTTGTCCGAGTCCGATACGATTTAAATCTTACCCGAGGGTGTCATAGATTTTACTATCCTGCACCTATTACGGTGTTTGACTCTTTTTCTCACCCATTTCTACCGTGTCAATGTTTGTTTACTTTTTGTGCAGTTTGGCGCATTAATTTGCGAACCGTATCACAGGACCAAAATGTCACGTAGTAAAATAAAACAAGATTATCATTTTACAACTTGAAAGAGGTTCAAAATAATAAAGTTAACAAACTTGTGATAGATTCTACAATAACAAAATCTTGCACCTTTTACAATGTTTGCCTCTTTTTCTGATCTCTTTCTATCGTGTCAATATTTGTTTACGTTGAGAAAATATAGAGTGCTCTCCCTTGTTACGTAGCTAAGGTAAATAAAAAATATTACCTCCCTTTGACCAACGTCAAAAACAATTTGTTTACCGACATCTATCGCTGTTGTAGTAGCATTTATAATATATTTATAAAATACATTGTATTTAATATTGAAATACATTTAAAATATTGCCAAAACACTATAAATCGACAATTTAATTCAACAATGGAAAACAATTTTGCGGGAAAAACGGCGTGTAGCTTGTCTTACCCTAGAGCTGGGGTAAGATAGAAAAATCTTTTTCACCTAAATTAACGGACTACTTTATCCAAGGGGTGAGAAACACTGATCTACATGTAACACACAGTAAAGTATAGAATGCCGTAGATACACTGATCTACAGGTAACAGAGTGAAGAATAGTAGGATGTAGAGACACTGATCTACATGTAACACAGAGTAAACTAATGACTAAATAACTTTATGATGCTAATTACATATTTATTCAAGGTTTTATCAAAACTTTATATCTCATGTGTTTATTTAATTTGTACTGTTTTATCCACTATGAATTCCTCATAAAAAAGATATTTGTGTGATCTGTACATGACAGGTATCATTTATAAAGTAAAACTCATTCTCTCTCTGCCATTACAAAATCAGTTTTATTGACACTGACATAAAACAAATTGCAACAAATCTGATCAAAATTAACATTTTCATGCTGCAGTGTGTAGAGGTGTCCAGCCCTAAGAAAATAAATATAACATAATACTTAAACCTTTATTAAGAGAGTTTAATTACCTCATTGTCCACAGCAGACAGTGAGGCCCCTGCTTCCACTAGAATCTTTGTAGCATTTGTCTTTCCCTTCCATGCTGCATGGTGTAGAGGTGTCCTGCCCTAAAGCAATAAATATAAAGCAATATTTAAACACAAACAATTTCTCATCAAATCTTCACAAACAACACAACTTTATACTACAAAAGTATTTTATAAACAATTCAGTTGTCATCATCACATAAAAAAACATTTTTTATCACAAATCTTTTTAAAATTAACATCTTCTGATTCAGTTCAATCACACGATTAAAACCTGACCCCACACGACATAGACCTTTAATCGAGAAACAAGCTGTAACAAAACATGGGACGATTTTGATCACGTGATGTAGTTCACGAGTTCAGAAAAATGGCAGATAGTTCGAAGTGGATGTTGGATTATTTTATCTGATAAGACGCTGTAAAGGGTAAGAAAATATCAATATCTTTGCAGATTTGAACTAGAAAATATGTCTACATATGAAATTGTACCTGCACTTGATCTGACACAATCCGTCCATGCCAAAATATCCATAGGAATGCACTGGGGGGGGGGGGGGTCAAGTTTTAAATTTCCAGAATACTTTTGATAGGCTTTGAAATGAGATTAGGATGATGATACAGACAGAATTTTCTTTCGGAATCCTAATCTCAATGAGATTAGCGGCACCCATATCACTGCCTCACCTGTTTTAAACCCCTAGTTACGGCCCTGTCTTTTGGTGTCTATACATTAAATATACACTGTAATTTCCGTATTGCGTGGCCGTCATGGTCGTGATCATATGGTAGTTGGATTTACAACCACCTGTTCAATCAGTGCCTATCACCACTAGCGTTGTGAGTTTAAATCCAACTCATGGCGGGTGTACGTGATACCACATTATGTGATAAAGTTTGTCAGTGACTCGTGACACAGATCGGTGGTTTTCTCCAGATACTGCTGTTTCCTCCACCAATAAAACTGGCGTCACGATATAGATAATATAATGTTGAAAGTGGCGTTAAACACCTAACTGCGGAACCGTAGCCCTTATTGGCCTTGGCCAGTTTTCTGATATGTCCGTTCCGCAAATATCAGAAAACTGGCCAAGGACCATAAGGGCTACGGTTCCGCAGCTATAAACACAACAACCCATAACAATAACCTTATGTCCGCTCGAAAGTATTATGACGCTATGACTAGCCTATATATCGCTTGCTTCTCAAGTCGCACCTAGGCCTGCTCATAATTATTACAAACCTGCAAATATTTGTAATGCAGTCTATCCTGAAATCTGAGAATGTGACATGCATCATTAACAACGCGTAAACAATCCATTACCTTCAGTTCATTACTTCACTGGAAGAAAACAATTTCTGGCAAACACTTGGGACATGCTAAAACAACATCATCAAATCCTATAGTAACACTTTGTCATTATTTAGTTCTACAAACTTAGAAACCACCATCAAAGGTTGATTATTCTAACCGTTTTAAAAGTGTAAGATCAAATATGTTATTATTATTTGAAACCTCAGAATATGATGTAAATGTGTTGATATACAAATGCAAGATAGCTGTAGTCACAACCTACTTTGAGCTAAGTCAAATCTGATTAACAAGTAAACATAAAATAAATATTTTGAGCGTTGGTCACCTTTTTTTTTACACATTTGTATGTTGAAAATAAGGTTGTCACGGTTAGTAAGATCACTATCCGTTTAACCGACCTTCATTAACCGAACCGATCATGTGTAAACGGTAATTGAAAAGCCTCATGTGAAACATGCAGATATTGTGATTGTGAAAGAATGGTTTTACTGCCAAGTTTGCGTTTTTGGTTTTTTTGTGGAAGATCTCGAACTTTAAGACTTAAAACCAGAGGCTCCCAGGAGCCTGTAATCTCTCACCTGAATCAAAGCTGCTTTCAATAACAACGCAACTACACTGTGGTGGCCATCTTGGGACTATGTTAAACTAAGATCAGCTGTGGAGCCATCTTGGTCAGAGGGCGGGACCACCAGACACAAATTTGGAAGAGGACCATCCAATGAATAGTTTATCAAAATTTGGTTCCAATTGAGCAACTGGTTCCAGACAAGAAGATTTGTATGTGAATTTCCCACATGGTCCTATGTTAGGCTAAGTTCGGCTGTGGGGGGCCATCTTGGTCGATATATCTTGACATACTGAACATGGTTGCAGTTTAAAATTAACATCTATCTCTTATAGTTTTTGAAATATAAGATGAAAAGTATTAAAATTTAAAAAAATTGATGAAAAAAGGGCAATAACTCCAAAATGGGGTAATGAGATTTCCTTGAAAATTACAGGGTATGTAGATCTTGACATGCTGCACATTTTTGCAATTAAACTTAACCTCTATCTCCTGTAGTTTTTGAAATAAAGGACAAAAAGTATTAAAATTTTGAAAATGTGATGAAAAAAGGGCAATAACTCCAAAATTGGGTAATGGGATTTACTTCAAAATTGCAGGGAAGGTAGAACTTGACATGCTGCATATTTTTGTAATTTAAGCTTAACATCTATCTCTTATAGTTTTTGAAATAAAGGACGAAAAGTATTAACATTTTGAAATGTTGATGAAACTAGAGGCTCAGCACTGAGCCGAGCCTGTGTCGCTGACCTTGCATTCTGCTCTGAAGAAACTTAATACAGAACATTCCATAGCCTATAGGTGCTTCCCTCAGGCCTCTACATTAACATTTTTTTTAACTTGTCCCTTCGGACATTACTAACTAAAACGAGTTGCAAGTCAAAATCATTTGGTCTTGATTTATACTCGGCTATGAAAAAAACTTCCGGTAGGGGATGGGGATGACCTCGGGCCTCAACTCTTGGGGCATCTAATTTATCTATTCACCCCGGTCATAACTATATATGATTTGGGGGAGGGGATCTCAACCATTAACTAGAGGCTCAAGTGAGCCTGTTTCGCTCACCTGATATAAATAAGTCCTCTTAAGAATGTCTGCATGCCAAATACATCTAAGTTACTATTCAAATCCCATAGGGTTCTATGTTAAAACTATGTCTGCTCATGGCAGCCACCTTGGATGAAGGTTGTGGTCACCGCACATAATTTTGAAAGTATATACTATCCAAGGAACATCCATGCCATGTTTGCTTTAAATTGGCTGACTGGTTTCAGAGGAGAAGACTTTTAAACAATTTTCCCATTGGGTCCTATGTTAAAACTATGTCCGCTGACGGTGGCCATTTTGGACTGAGATTGGGGTCACTGAACACAATTTTGGAAGTTGACCACCTAAGGAGCATCGATGACATGTTTGCTATATTGGTTTACTGGTTTCAGAGGAGAAGATTTTAAAGCATTTTTTCCCATAGGGTCCCATGTTAAAACTATGTCCGCTGATGGCGGTCATCGTGGATGGAGGTCTGGGTCACATGACATTATTTTGAAAGTTGACCACCTAAGGACCATTCATGCCATGTTTGCTTTAAACAGACTTACTGGTTTCAGAGGAAAATTGTTTTAAACATTTTCCCCATAGGGTCCTATGTTAAAACTATGTTCGCTGATGGTGGCCATCTTGGATGGAGGTCGGGGTCACATGACATTCTTTTGAATGTTGACCACCTAATTAGGACCATTCATGACATGTTTGCTTTAAACTGACTTACTGGTTTCAGAGGAAAACATTTTTAAACATTTTTCCCATAGTGTCCTATGTTAAAACTAAGACAAGTCATGGCGGCCATCTTGGATATGCGATCGGCACAAAAATAGAAAATTTAGTAGAGAACCATCCAGGCATCATTTCTGTAATGTTACAATTCCATCGGCTGAGTAGTTTCTGACAAGAAGATTTTCAAAGTTTCAACCAATCAGAACACATTATTGGCCCTGGCGGCCATGCTGGATTTCCGATCTAAACCAAAGTAACAAATTTGGTAGAAGTCTTCCCAATGAACATTCCTGCCAAGTTTGGTCCAAATCTGTTCAGTAGTTTAAAGAAGAAGATGAAAGTATGAAAAGTTTACAGACGCGGACGACGACGACGACGACGCCGACGACGACGACGGACGCAAAGTGATGACAAAAGCTCACATGACCCTTTGGGTCAGGTGAGGCAAAAAGTTCACCTCAGGTAGGGGGTGGGGTATGAGCCCCGGGGCTTGAGCTATAAGGCATTTAATTTGCCTAGTCACCCTGATCATAAATATATATGGCTTAGGGGTGGGGATCTCAACCATTAAAAAGTTCACTTCAGGTAGGGGGTGGGGTAAGACTCCCTGGGGCCTGAGCTATAAGGCATTTAATTTGCCTAGTCACCCTGATCATAAATATATATGGTTTAGGGGTAGGGATCTCAACCATTAAAAAGTTAACTTCAGGAAGGGGGTGGGGTATGACCCTCAAGGCCTGAGCTATAAGGCATTTAATTTGCCTAGTCACCCTGATCATAAATATATATTGTTTAGGGGTGGGGATCTCAACCAATAAGAAGTTCACTTCAGGTAGGGCGTTGGGGATGACCCCCCGAGCCTGAGCTATCAGGCATTTAATTTACCTAGTCACCCTGATCATAAATATATATGGTTTAGGGGTGGGGATCTCAGCCATTAAAAAGTTCACTTCAGGTAGGGGTGGGGTATGACCTCCGGGGCATGAGCTATAAGGCATTTAATTTGCCTAGTCACCCTGATCATAAATATATATGGTTTAGGGGTAGGGATCTTAACCATTAAAAATTCACTTCAGGTAGGGGGTGGGGTATGACCCACCCCCCCTCCCCCGGGGGTCTGAGCTATAAGGCATTTAATTTGCCTAGTCACCCTGATCATAAATATATACGGCTTAGGGTGGGTATGTCGATCACATTTTTTATACAGATTTATTTTAACTGTATTATACTAAAGTAAATTATGTCAATATTTAAATAGAGTTATCTCTCTTTCCACAGATTAAATTGGAGTTATCTTTCTTTCCACAGAGAACAGATTTTGAAGGTATTCACCATAGGGTCAAATGTTAAACTTTGTCCCGCAGTGAAGGCCATTTTGGACTTCAGATCAGCACTAAAAACTTATTTTGGTAGAGGACCATCCAAGGAACACTTCTGCAAGGTATCCAATGTTAAATTTCATCCTGCTGTGGAGGCCATCTTGGATTTAGGATCTGCACCAAAAACATAATTTTGGCTGTGTAGTTTCTGACAAAAAGATCTTTGAAAATTGAGCCAATCAAAACACATTATTGGCCCTGGCCGCCATGTTGAATTCCTGATCGAAACAAAAAACACAACTTTTATAGAGGACTTCCTCATGCACATTTCTGCCAAGATTGGTTACATTTGGCTCAGTGGTTTCTGAGGAGAAGATTGAAATGTGAAAAGCTAACGACGGACGACGACGGACGCGAGGTAAGGCTGTCACGGTTAGCAAAATCACTATCCGTTTAACCGAACTTCATTAACCGAACCGATCCCGTTTAAATGGTAATTGAAAAGCCTCATGTGAAGCATGCAGCTATTGTCATTGTGAAAGAACGTTTTACTGAAAAATCTGTGTTTTTGCCTTTTTGTGGAAGATCTCGACCTTTAAGACTTAAAATCACACCCATGAAATGACAAGAACAATTTTGGTATGCTACATTTGTCTTCATACATGTGTACATGGAAGCAATTCTGTGTCCGATGTAAACTCCGACATTATTGAATTAACTTCCAATGACATGTAAAACGTGATAAGATCTACGAGTTACAGTGATGGGTTTGTCAGGAATATGAAATAAAAAGTACTCTCAAACTATGGGCTCTTCTCGTAAAACGTCAGTGCCCATCGTACATATTTATTATCCAAGTTGTGTATTGGGATGCACTGTTCACCTGATGACCTGATGTTTGTCAAACATTTGATTGGGTAATGAACTAGAGGCTCCTAGGAGCCTGTAATCGCTCACCTGGCTCAAAGTTGCGCCAGCAGTTTCAGATAATTTTTAAGTGAATTTTGGCGAATCTTCTATTTTTAGCAATGGCTGCCATCTTCTTTGGCGGGCGGGGTTGTCGGATATATTTCTGAAGGTAGACCATATAAAGACCATTTCACCATAGTTTGGGCCCATTTGACCCAGCGGTTTCAGAGGAGATCATTTTTAAGTGATTTTTTGCCAAATTTTCTATTTTTAGTAATGGCGGACATCTTGGCTGGCAGCCGGTTCGTCGGACAGAATTCTGAAAGGGGATCACCTAAAGACCATTCCACCATAGTTTGGGTCCAATTGGCCCAGCAGTTCAGAGGATATAATTTGTAAGTGACTTTTTGCAGAATTTTCTATTTTTAGTAACGGTGGCCATATTGGTTGGCGGCCGGGGTCGTCGGACACAATTCTGAAAGATGGCCACCTAAAGTCCATTCCACCATAGCTTGGCCCCAATTGGCCCCGTAGTTTCAGAGGAGATAATTTTTAAGTGAATTTTTGCAAAATTTGATATTTTTAGTAACGGTGGCTATCTTGGTTGGCGGCAGGGGTCATCGGGCACAATTCTCAAAGAGGACCACATGAAGACCATTCCACCATAGTTTGGACCCAATTGGCCCAACAGTTTCAGAGAAGATAATTTGTAAGTGATTTTTGGCCAAATTTTCTATTTTTAGTAACGGCCGCCATCTTGGTTGGCGGCCGGGGTCGTCGGACAGAATTCTGAAAGGGGATGACCTAAAGACCATTCCACCAGAGATTGGGCCCAATTGGCCCAGCAGTTTCAGAGGAGATAATTTTTAAGTATTTTTTTGCCAAATTTTCTATTTTTAGTAACGGTGGCCATCTTGGTTGGTGGCCGGGATTGTCGGACACAATTCTTAAAGAGGACCATCTGAAGACCATTCTACCATAGTTTCGGCCCAATTGGCCCAGCAGTTTCAGAGGAGATAATTGTTAAGTGATTTTTTGCCTAATTTTCTATTTTTAGTAACGGCAGCTATTTCGTTGGCGACCGAGGTCGTCGGACGGAATTCTGAAAGGGGATCACCTAAAAACCATTCCACCATAGTTTGGGCCCAATCGGCCCAGCAGTTTCAGAGGAGATAATTTTTAAGTGATTTTTTGCTAAATTTTCTATTTTTAGTAGTGATGACCATCTTGGTTGGCGGCTGGGGTCGTCGGACATAATTCACAAAGAGAACCATCTGAAGACCATTCCACCATAGTGTGGGCCCAATTGGCCCAGCAGTTTCAGAGAAGATAATTTTTAAGTGATTTTTTGCTGAATTGTCTATTTTTAGTAACGGCAGCTATCTTGGTATGCGGGGGAGATTGTCGGACACAATTCTGAAAGGGGACCACCAAGGACCATTCCACCAAAGTTTGGTTCAAATTGCCCCAGTGGTTTTAGAGGAGTTGATTAAAATGCAAAAAGCTGTCGACAGACGGACGACGGACGACGGACGACGGACGCCCAGTGATAGCAATAGCTCACCTGACCCTTCGGGTCAGGTGAGCTAATGAAAGAGACCGTCTCAATGTTGTTTAATCTCAATTCAGATTGTTATTGATTTTTTGTTTTACCGATGTTACTGTACTTTTACTTGACCGTATTTTACGCTTTATCTCGTATACACGTATAAATTACAGTTAACCGTTTACTAATTCTTAAAACGGATAGTATTTGAAATCTAACCGCCGACGGTTACACGGATAACCGTGACAGCCTTAGTTGAAAACGGAAAAAGTTGCAACACATCTGCTGAAAAGGAATTCATTGAAAAAACTGCTGACAAATTTGACTTCAAATAAAAAATGTTATTATTTTGAGGGTTTAATTATCCCTTTGGTTCTCTTTGATCATTTTAATATGGAAACTACACGTGTTAGTTCAAATCTGTTTGATAAAACACAACCAGTAATTTTTGAAGGAGCTTAAAGGGAAAACAATAACATTATCAAAGATGACATTCAACTTGAAGGGATCTGTTCATCAAGATTTCAGTTTTATTGTCAAAATAAAAAAAAACATTTTTCGTGAGACATTTTGATAAAATTAACATTTTCTGATTCAGTTCAATCACACGATTAAAACAAAATGCAACACGACACGCTTGCTATTTTATTTTCTCTGTTTAAGATGACATTCAACTTGAAGGGATCTGTTCATCACGAATTCAGTTTATTGTCAAAATTAAAAAAAAAAAATTTCGTCACAAATTCTAATAAAATTAACATTTTCTGTTTCTGTTCAATGAGATAACTAAAACTAGATGCCACACGACACGCTTGATACTTTCTCCATTCCTTGTAACAAATCAGTCTATTCAAGCTGTTAATGGCTGCCATCAAATCATATTTGTTTGTAACGTCATCAATCTCTACATTTTCTGTTTCAGGAGTAAAACTAGGAAGAACTGTTTTAGATTTATACCTAATACTTATGTCTCCCCTTAATGCGGCCATCTGTACAACAATAAGCTACACATTATGAGTTGCACGATACTATTTAAAAACATTTATTTTACTTTGAGGTCAAAGGTCAAGGTCCCATGAAGGTCATTACGTAAGAGGACACACGGCCTTATGGTCATGCACCCACATACCAAATATCATTGACCTATCTCGAAAGACAAAAATGTTATGGCCCGGGAGGGGAGACATAATGATGTGTCACTTGAAGAGTTTAATATTTGATTGTCTTAGTTTTACTGAGGGTTTAATTACCTGATTGTCCTGTGCAGACAGCGAGGCTCCTGATTTTAGCAGAAGGTCTACTACCTCTGTATTGTCACTCGCTGCTGCCCAGTGAAGTGGTGTCTGACCCTAAGACAATAAATATAAAACAATATTTAAACACAAGCAATTCCTCAGTAAATAACAAACATGTTGTCATTAAATCTTCACAAACAACACAACTTTATATTACAAGAGTATTTTATAAACAATTCAGTTCTCATGGTTACATAAAAAATAATTTTTCGTCAGAAATTTTGATAAAATTAACATTTTCTGATTCAGTTCAATCACACGATTAAAACAAAATGCAACACGACACACTTGCTATTTTATTTTCTCTGTTTAAGATGACATTCAACTTGAAGGGATCTGTTCATCAAGAATTCAGTTTTATTGTCAAAATAAAAAAAAAAAACATTTCGTCACAAATTCTAATAAAATTAACATTTTCCGTTTCTGTTCAATGAGATAATTAAAACTAGATGCCATACGACACGCTTGATACTTTCTCCATTCCTTGTAACAAATCAGTCTATTCAAGATGTTAATGGTTGCCAGCAAATCATATTTTTTTGTAACGTCATCAATCTCTACATTTTTTGTTTCAGGACATTGGTACAACAATAAGTTCCACAGTATGAGTTGCACGATACTATTTAAAAAACATTTATTTTACTTTGAGGTCAAAGGTCAAGGTCCCACGAAGGTCATTATGGAACGCAATACACCGCCTTATGGTCATGCACCCACATACCAAATATCATTGACCTATCTAAAAAAACACAAATATTATGGTCCGCACAAGAAAATACTATCTAAAAAACAATAATTTGACATTGAGGTCAAAGGTCAAGGCCCTACGAATATCATTATAGTACCAAATATGATTAAACAGTAATGGTATACAATATAACAACCACCACATGAACCATTCCTCTGTCAAACCTTAAACAGTAATGGTATACAATATAACAACAAGATGAACCACTCCTCTGTCAAACCTTAAACAGTAATGGTA
>MJUT01021370.1:62486-108593 GCA_002080005.1 Gigantidas platifrons | reverse complement strand
AGAATTGAATAAACTGAACAGAAAAAAAAATCACCAACATCAGTTAAATAATAAATGCTGCATACACAACTAGAGACTCCTAGGAGCCTGTAATCGCTCACCTGGCTCAAAGTTGGCCCAGCAGTTTCAGAGGAGATAATTTTTAAGGTGGTACCTAACACTACAGGGAGATAACTCTTTAAAATCAGTTGAACGTTATGATGTTTGTAAGCAGATTTCAAGCATGTCAGTGATCAAAACCACAGAGAGAAAAGCTGCTATGTGGCTATTGAATTGATAGCTCTGAGTCTGTTGGTTAGAATTTGTTAGAATTTTGATATTTATTACAGTGGATATATTCAAAAACACTGCAAAAAAAAAATTTGTTTTGCGAATCTTTTATTTTTTTGCAATGGCCGCCATCTTCTTTGGCGGGCGGGGTTGTCGGATATAATTCTGAAGGGGGACCATCTAAAGACCATTTCACCATAGTTTGGGCCTATTTGACCAAGCTTTTTCAGAGAAGATAATTTTTAAGTGATTTTTTGCCAAATTTTCTATTTTTAGTAATGGCTGACTTCTTGGCTGGCGACCAGGTCATCGGACAGAATTCTGAAAGGGGATCACCTAAAGACCATTCCACCATTGTTTGGGCCCAATTGGCCCAGCAGTTTCAGAGGAGATAATTTTTAAGTTATTTTTTGCTGAATTGTCTATTTTTAGTAACGGTGGCCATCTTGGTTGGCAGCCGGGGTCGTTGGACATAATTCTGAAAGATGATCACCTGAAGACCATTTCATCCTAGTTTGGCCCAAATTGGCCCAGTAGTTTCAGAGGAGAACATTTTTAAGTGATTTTCTTGCAATTTTTTTTATTTTTAGTAACGGCGTCCATCTTTGTTGGTGGCCGGGGTCGTCGGACACATTTCTCAAAGAGGACCATCTGAAGACCATTCCACCATAGCTTGGGTCCAATTGGCCCAGTAGTTTCAAAGGAGATAATTTTTAAGTGATTTTGTTGCCAAATTTTCTATTTTTAGTAACGGCGGCTATCTTGGTTGGCGGCCGGAGTCGTCGGAAACAATTCTCAAAGAGGACAATCTGAAGACCATTCCATCATAGTTTGGGCCTAATTGGCCCAGCAGTTTCAGAGAAGGTAATTTGCAAGTGATTTGTTGCCGAATTTCCTATTTTTATTAACGGCAGCCATCTTGGTTGGCAGGGGGGATTGTCTGACACAATTCTGAAAGGGGACCATCCAAGGACCATTCCACCAAAGTTTAGTACAAATTGGCCCAGTGGTTTTAGAGGAGTTGATTAAAATGCGAAAAGCTAACGACAGAGGGACGACGGACGACAGACGACAGACGACGGACGCCCAGTGGTAGCAATAGCTCACATCACCCTTCGGGTCAGGTGAGCTTGAAATAATTATTTGACCTTGACGTCAGAGGTCAAAGTCCCACGAAGGTCATTACGGTGCGCGACACACTGCCTTATGGTCATACACCCACAAACCAAATATCATTGACCTATCTCGAAAGACAAAAATGTTATGGCCAGGACAAGAAATACTATTTAAAAAAACTATTATTTGACCTTGAGGTAAAATGTCAAGGTCCCACGAAGATCATTATCACACTCGACACACTGCCTTATGGTCATGCACCCACATACCAAATATCATTGACCTATCTCGAAAGACAATAATGTTATGGCACTGACAAGAAAATACTATTTAAAAAAGAATTATTTGACCTTGAGATCAAAGTTCAAGGTCCCACGAAGGTCATTATGGTACGCGACTCACCGCCTTATGGTCATGCACCCGCATAACAAATATCATTGACTTATCTCGAAAGACAAAAATGTTATTGTTCGGACAAGAAAATATTATTTAAAAAACAATTATTTGACATTGAGGTCAAAGGTCAAGGTATCACGAAAGACAAAAATGTTATGGCCCGGAAGGGGAGACAATGATGTGTCACTTGAAGAGTTTAATATTTGATTGTCTTAGTTTTACTGAGGGTTTCATTACCTGTTTGTCCACTACAAACAGTGAGGCTCCTGACTTTAACAGAAGGTCTACTACCTCTGTATTGTCACTCGTTGCTGCCCAGTGAAGAGGTGTTCGACCCTAAAACAATAAATATTAAACAATATTTAAACACAAACAATTCCTCAGTAAATAACAGACATTTTGTCATTAAATCTTCACAAACAATACAACTTTATATTACAAGAGTATTTTATAAACAATTCAGTTGTCATGGTTACATAAAAAATCATTTTTCGTCAGAAATTTTGATAAAATTAACATTTTCTGATTCAGTTCAATCACACGATTAAAGCAGAATGCAACACGACACACTTGCTATTTATTTTCTCTGTTTAAGATGACAATCAACTTGAAGGGATCTGTTCATCAAGAATTCAGTTTTATTGTCAAAATTAAAAAAAAAAACATTTTTCGTCAAAATTTTGATAAAATTAACATTTTCTGATTCAGTTCAATCACACGATTAAAACAAGGTGCAACACGATACATTTCATATTTTATTTTCTGCATTTAAATATACATTCGTCAAGAAAGGTTTCATCTGTTTTACTGACATCTTTATTTATAATCAATTCAGTTGTCATGAATTCATAAAAAAATCAATTTTCGTCAGATTTTTTTATAAAATTAACATTTTCTAATTCAGTTCAATCACACGATTAAAACAAAATGCAACACAACAAGCTTGCTATTTTATTTTTTCTGTTTAAGATGACATTCAACTTGAAGGGATCTGTTCACCAAGAATTCAGTTTTATTGTCAAAATAAAAAAATAAAAAAATTCGTCACAAATTCTAATAAAATTAACATTTTCTGTTTCTGTTCAATGAGATAATTAAAACTAGATGCCACACGACACGCTTGATACTTTCTCCATTCCTTGTAACAAATCAGTCTATTCAAGATGTTAATGGCTTCCATCAAATCATATTTTTTGTAACGTCATCAATCTCTACATTTTCTGTTTTGGGAGTTAAACTAGGAAGAACTGTTTTAGATGTATACCTAAAACTTATGTCTCCCCTTAATGCGGCCATCTGTACAACAATAAGTTACACATTATGAGTTGCACGATACTATTTATAAAACATTTATTTTACCTTGAGGTGAAAGGTCAAGGTCCCATGAAGGTCAGTACGTAAGCGCACACACCGCCTTATGGTCATGCACCCACATGCCAAATACCATTGACCTATCTCGAAAGACAAAAATGTCATGGCCCAGACAAGAAAATACTATTTAAAAAAAACAATTATTAGACCTTGAGTTCAAAGGTCAAGGTCCCACGAAGGTCGTTATGGTGCGCGACACACCGCCTGATGGTCATGCACCCACATACCAAATATTATTGACCTATCACGAAAGACAAAAATGTTATGGCCCGGAAGGGGAGACAATGATGTGTCGCTTGAAGAGTTTAATATTTGATTGTCTTAGTTTTACTGAGGGTTTAATTACCTGATTGTCCACTACAGACGGTGAGGCTCCTGACTTCAACAGAAGGTCTACTACCTCTGTTCTTCCCCACTCTGCTACTCTGTGAAGAGATGTTTGACCCTAAAATAATAAATATAAAACAATATTTAAACACAAACAATTCCTCAGTAAATAACAGACATTTTGTCATTAAATCTTCACAAACAACACAACTTTATATTACAATGGTATTTTTATTAACAATTCAGTTGTCATGGCTACATAAAAAATATTTTTTTCGTCAGAAATTTTGATAAAATTAACATTTTCTGATTCAGTTCAATCACACGATTAAAACAAAATGCAACACGACACACTTGCTATTTATTTTCTCTGCTTAAGATGACATTCAACTTGAAGGGATCTGTTCATCAAGAATTCAGTTTTATTGTCAAAAAAACAAAAACAAAAAATCCTCACAAATTCTAATAAAATTAACATTTTCTGTTTCTGTTCAATGAGATAATTAAAACTAGATGCCACACGACACGCTTGATACTTTTTCCATTCCTTGTAACACATCAGTCTATTCAAGCTGTTAATGGCTGCCATCAAATCATATTTTTTGTAACGTCATGAATCTCTACACTTTCTCTTTCAGGAGTAAAACTAGGAAGAACTGTTTTAGATGTATACCTAAAACTTATGTCTCCCCTTAATGGGGCCATCTGTACAACAATAAGTTACACATTATGAGTTGCACGATACTATTTAAAAAACATTTATTTCACTTTGAGGTGAAAGGTCAAGGTCCCATGAAAGTCATTACGGTAAGTGGACACACCGCCTTATTGTCATGCACGCACATACCAAATATCATTGACCTATCTCGAAAGACAAAAATGTTATGGCCCGGACAAAAAACCCCCCAAAAAACCCAATTATTTGACCTTGAGGTCAAAGGTCAAGGTTCCACAAAGGTCATTGTGGTACGTGACACACAGCATTATGGTCATGCACCCACATACCAAATATCATTGACCTATCTCGAAAGACAAAAATGCTATGGCCCAGAAAAGAAAATAATATTGCAAAACCAATTATTAGACCTTGAGGTCAAAGATCAAGGTCCCACGGAGGTCATTATGGCACGCGACACACCGCCTTATGGTCATGCATCCACATACCAAATATCATTGACCTATCTCGAAAGACAAAAATGTCATGGCCCAGACAAGAACATAGTATTTAAAAAAAACAATTATTAGACCTTGAGGTCAAAGGTCAAGGTCCCACGAAGGTCGTTGTGGTACGCGATACACCGCCTGGTGGTCATGCACCCACATACCAAATAGCATTGACTTATCACGAAAGACAAAAATGTTATGGCCCGGAAAGGATACAATGATGTGTCACTTGAAGAGTTTAATATTTGATTGTCTTAGTTTTACCGAGGGTTTAATTACCTGATTGTCCACTACAGACGGTGAGGCTCCTGACTTCAACAGAAGGTCTACTATCTTTGTTCTTCCCCTCTCTGCTGCTCTGTGAAGAGGTGTCTGACCCTAAAACAATAAATATAAAACAATATTTAAACACAAACAATTCCTCAGTAAATAACAGACATTTTGTCATTAAATCTTCACAAACAACACAACTTTATATTACAAGAGTATTTTATAAACAATTCAGTTGTCATGGCTACATAAAAAATCATTTTTCGTCAGAAATTTTGATAAAATTAACATTTTCTGATTCAGTTCAATCACACGATTAAAGCAAAATGCAACACTACACGCTTGCTATTTTATTTTCTCTGTTTAAGATGACATTCAACTTGAAGGGATCTGATCATCAAGAATTCAGTTTTATTGTCCAAAAAAAAAAAAAAAATCGTAACAAATTCTAATAAAATTAACATTTTCTGTTTCTGTTCAATGAGATAATTAAAACTAGAAGCACACGACATGCTTGATACTTTCTCCATTCCTCGTAACAAATCAGTCTATTCAAGCTGTTAATGGCTGCCATCAAATCATATTTTTTTGTAACGTCATCAATCTCTACATTTTCTGTTTCAAGAGTAAAACTAGGAAGAACTGTTTTAGATGTATGCCTAAAATTTATGTCTCCCCTTAAGGCGTCATCTGTACAACAATAAGTTACACATTATGAGTTGCACGATACTATTTTAAAAACATTTATTTCACTTTGAGGTGAAATTTCAAGGTCCCATGAAGGTCATTATGGTAAGCGGACACACCGCCTTATGGTCATGCACCACACATGCCAAATATCATTGACCTATCTCGAACGACAAAAATGATATGGCCCGCACAAGAAAATGCTATTCCAAAAAACAATTATTTGACCGTGAGGTCAAAGGTCAAGGTCCCACGAAGATCATTATCGCACCCGACACACCGCCTTATAGTCATGCACCCACATGCCAAATATCATTGACCTATCTCGAAAGACAAAAATGTTATGGCCCTGATAAGAAAATACTATTTATCAAAACAATTATTTGACCTTGAGGTCAAAGGTCAAGGTCCCAAGAAGGTCAGTATGGTACGCGACACACCACCTTATGGTTATGCACCCGCATTCCAAATATCATTGACCTATCTCGAAAGACAAAAATGTTATTGCTCGGACAAGAAAATACTATTTAAAAAACAATTATTTGACCTTGAGTTCAAAGGTCAAGGTCCCACGAAGGTCGTTATGGTACGCAACACACCGCCTGATGATCATGCACCCACATACCAAATATCATTGACCTATCACGAAAAGACAAAAATATTATGGCCCGGAAGTGGAGACAATGATGTGTTACTTGAAGAGTTTAATATTTGATTGTCTTAGTTTTACTGAGGGTTTAATTACCTGATTGTCCACTACAGACGGTGAGGCTCCTGACGTCAACAGAAGGTATACTACCTCTGTTCTTCCCAACTCTGCTACTCTGTGAAGAGGTGTCTGACCCTGAAACAATAAATATAAAACAATATTTAAACACAAATAATTCCTCAGTAAATAACAGACATTTTGTCATTAAATCTTCACAAACAACACAACTTTATATTACAAGAGTATTTTATAAACAATTCAGCTGTCATGGTTACATAAAAAATCATTTTTCGTCAGAAATTTTGTTAAAATTAACATTTTCTGATTCAGTTCAATCACACGATTAAATCAAAATGCAACACGACACACTTGCTGTTTATTTTCTCTGTTTAAGATGACATTCAACTTGAAGGGATCTGTTCATCAAGAATTCAGTTTTATTGTCAAAATAAAAAAAAAAAAAAAATCGTCACAAATTCTAATAAAATTAAAATTTTGTATTTCTGTTCAATGAGATAATTAAAACTAGATGCCACACGACACGCTTGATACTTTCTCCATTCCTTGTAACAAATCAGTCTATTCAAGCTGTTAATGGCTGCCATCAAATCATATTTTTTGTAACGTCATCAATCTCTACATTTTCTGTTTCAGGAGTAAAACTAGGAAGAACTGTTTTAGATGCATACCTAAAACTTATGTTTCCCCTTAATGCGACCATCTGTACAACAATAAGTTACACATTATGAGTTGCACGATACTATTTAATTAACATTTATTTTACTTTGAGGTGAAAGGTCAAGGTCCCATGAAGGTCATTACGGTAAGCGGACACACCGCCTTATGGTCATGCACCCACATACCAAATATCATTGACCTATCATGAAAGACAATAATGTTATGGCACTGACAAGAAAATACTATTTAAAAAACAATTATTTGACCTTGAGTTCAAAGGTCAAGGTCCCACGAAGGTCGTTATGGTACGCAACACACCGCCTGATGGTCATGCACCCACATACCAAATATCATTGACCTATCACGAAAGACAAAAATGTTATGGCCCGGAAGGGGAGACAATAATGTGTTACTTGAAGAGTTTAATATTTGATTGTATGAATTTTACTGAGGGTTTAATTACCTGATTGTCCACTAAAGACGGTGAGGCTCCTGACTTCAACAGAAGGTCTACTACCTCTGTTTTACCCAACTCTGCTGCTCTGTGAAGAGGTGTCTGACCCTAGAACAATAAATATAAAACACAATTTAAGCACAAACAATTCCTCAGTAAATAACAGACATTTTGTCATTAAATCTTCACAAACAACACAACTTTATATTACAAGAGTATTTTATAAACAATTCAGTTGTCATGGTTACATAAAAAATCATTTTTCGTCAGAAATTTTAATAAAATTAACATTTTCTGATTCAGTTCAATCACACGATTAAAACAAAATGCAACACGACACACTTGCTATTTATTTGCTCTGTTTAAGATGAAATTCAATTTGAAGGGATCTGTTCATCAAGAATTCAGTTTTATTGTCAAAATAAAAAAAAATAAAAAATTCGTCACAAATTCAAAAAAAATTAACATTTTCTGTTTCTGTTCAATGAGATAATTAAAACTAGATGCCACACGACACGCTTGATGCTTTCTCCATTTCTTGTAACAAGTCAGTTAATTCAAGCTGTTAATGGCTGCCATCAAATCATATTTTTTGTAACGTCATCAATCTCTACATTTTCTGTTTCAGGAGTAAAACTAGGAAGAACTGTTTTAGATGTATACCTAAAACTTATGTTTCCCCTTAATGTGGCCATCTGTACAACAATCAGTTACACATTATGAGTTGCACGATACTATTTAAAAAAGATTTATTTTACTTTGAGGTGAAAGGTCAAGGTCCCATGAAGGTCATTATGGTAAGTGGACACACCGCCTGATGGTCATGCACCCACATACCAAATATCATTGACCTATCATGAAAGACAGAAATGTTATGGCCCGGAAGTGGAGACAATGATGTGTCACTTGAAGAGTTTTATATTTGATTGTCTTAGTTTTACTGAGGGTTTAATTACCTGTTTGTCCACTACAGACGGTGGGGCTCCTGACTTCAACAGAAGGTCTACTACCACTGTTCTGCCCCACTCTGCTGCTCTGTGAAGAGTTGTCTGACCCTAATACAATAAATATAAAACAATATTTCAACACAAACAATTCCTCAGTAAATAACAGACATTTTGTCATTAAATCTTCACAAACAACACAACTTTATATTACAAGAGTATTTTATAAACAATTCACTTGTCATGGTTACATAATAAATCATTTTTCGTCAGAAATTTTGATAAAATTAAAATTTCCTGATTCAGTTTAATTACACGATTAAAACAAAATGCAACACGACACCCTTGCTATTTTATTTTCTCTGTTTAAGATGACATTCAACTTGAAGGGATCTGTTCATCAAGAATTCAGTTTTATTGTCAAAATAAAAAAATAAAAAAATTCGTCACAAATTCTAATAAAATTAACATTTCTATTTCTGTTCAATGAGATAATTAAAACTAGATGCCACACGACACGCTTGATACTTTCTCCATTCCTTGTAACATATCAGTCTATTCAAGCTGTTAATAGCTGCCATAAAATCATATTTTTTGTAACGTCATCAATCTCTACATTTTAAGTTTCAGGAGTAAAACTAGGAAGAACTGTTATTTTAGATGTATACCAAAAACTTATGTCTCCCCTTAATGCGGCCATCTGTACAACAATAAGTTACACATTATGAGTTGCACGATACTATTTAAAAACATTTATTTTACTTTGAGGTGAAAGGTCAACGTCCCATGAAGGTCATTACGGTAAGCGGACACACCGCCTTATGGCCATGCACCCCCATGCCAAATATCATTGACCTATCTCTAAAGACAAAAAATGGTATTGCCCGGAAGGGGAGACATAATGATGTGTCACTTGAAGAGTTTAATATTTAATTGTCGTAGTTTTACTGAGGGTTTAATTACCTGTTTGTCCACTACAGACGATGGGGCTCCTGACTTCAACAGAAGGTCTACTACCTCTGTTCTGTCTCTCAATGCTGCTGGGCGAAGAGGTGTCCGACCCTGAAACAA
Organism: Gigantidas platifrons; assembly: GCA_002080005.1. Lineage (NCBI taxonomy): Eukaryota > Metazoa > Mollusca > Bivalvia > Mytilida > Modiolidae > Gigantidas > Gigantidas platifrons. The sequence continues at coordinate 99,136 of MJUT01021370.1, read as the reverse complement.
TAAATATAAAACAATATTTAAACACAAACAATTCCTCAGTAAATAACAGACATTTTGTCTTTAAATCTTCACAAACAACACAACTTTATATTACAAGAGTATTTGATAAACAATTCAGTTGTCATGGTTACATAAAAAATCATTTTTCGTCAGAAATTTTGATAAAATTAAAATTTTCTGATTCAGTTCAATCACACGATTAAAACAAAATGCAACACGACACGCTTGCTATTTTATTTTCTCTGTTTAAGATGACATTCAACTTGAAGGGATCTGTTCATCAAAAATTCAGCTTTGTTGTCAAAATAAAAAAAAAAACATTTTTCGTCAAAAATTTTTATAAAATTTATATTTTCTGATTCAGTTCAATCACACGATTAAAACAAGATGCAACAGATACATTTCATATTTTATTTTCTGCATTTAAATATACATTCGTCAAGAAAGGTTTCATATGTTTTACTGACATCTTTATTTATAAATAATTCAGTTGTCATGAATTCATAAAAAAATCAATTATCGGCACCAATTTTTATCAAATTATCATTTCCTGATTCAGTTCAATCACACGATTAAAACAAAATGCAACACAACACGCTTGCTATTTTATTTTCTCTGTTTAAGATGACATTCAAATTGAAGGGATCTGTTAATCAAGAATTCAGTTTTGTTGTCAAAATTTAAAAAAAAAAACATTTTTCGTGAGAAATTTTTATAAAATTAAAATTTTCTGATTCAATTCAATCACACGATTAAAACAAGATGCAACACGATACATTTCATATTTTATTTTCTGCATTTAATTATACATTCGTCAAGAAAGGTTTCATCTGTTTTACTGACATCTTTATTTATAAACAATTCAGTTGTCATGAATTCATTAAGAAATTAATTTTCGTAACAATTTTTTATAAAATTAACATTTCCTGATTCAGTTCAATCACACGATTAAAACAAAATGCAACACGATACGCTTGCTATTTTATTTTCTCTGTTTAAGATGACATTCAACTTGAAGGGATCTGTTCATCAAAAATTCAGTTTTATTGTCAAAATAAAAATAAAAAAATTCGTCACAAAATCTAATAAAATTAACATTTTCTGTTTCTGTTCAATGAGATAATTAAAACTAGATGCCACACGACACGCTTGATACTTTCTCAATTCCTTGTAACAAGTCAGTCCATTCAAGCTGTTAATGGCTGCCATCAAATCATATGTTTTGTAACGTCATCAATCTCTACACTTTCTGTTTCAGGAGTAAAACTAGGAAGAACTGTTTTAGATGTATACCTAAAACTTGTGTCTCCCCTTAATGCGGTTATCTGTACAACAATAAGTTACACATTATGAGTTGCACGATACTATTTAAAAAACATTTATTTTACCTTGAGGTGAAAGGTCACGGTCCGATGAAGGTCATTACGGTAAGCGGACACACCACCTTATGTTCATGCACCCACATGCCAAATATCATTGACCTATCTCGAACGACAAAAATGATATGGTCCGCACAAGAAAATACTATTCAAAAAAACAATTATTTGACCGTGAGGTCAAAGGTCAAGGTCCCACGAAGATCATTATCGCACCCGACACACCGCCTCATAGTCATGCACCCACATACCAAATATCATTGACCTATCTCGAAAGACAAAAATGCTATGGCCCAGACAATAAAATACTATTTAAAAAACAATTATTTGACATTGAGGTCTGAGGTCAAAGGTCAAGGTCCCAAGAAGGTCAGTATGGTACGCGACACACTGCCTTATGGTCATGCACCCGCATACTAAATATCATTGACCTATCTCGAAAGACAAAAATGCTATGGCCCAGACAAGAAAATACTATTTAAAAAACAATTATTTGACATTGAGGTCAAAGGTCAAGGTCCAACGAAGGTCGTTATGGTACGCGACACACCGCCTGATGGTCATACACCCCCATTCCAAATATCATTGACCTATCACGAAAGACAAAAAATGTTATGGCCCGGAAGGGGAGACACTGATGTGTCACTTGAAGAGTTTAATATTTGATTGTCTTAGTTTTACTGAGGGTTTAATTACCTGATTGTCCACTACAGACGGTGAGGCTCCTGACTTCAACAGAAGGTCTACTACCTCTGTTCTGCCCCACTCTGCTACTCTGTGAAGAGGTGTCTGACCCTAAAACAATAAATATAAAACAATATTTAAACACAAACAATTCCTCAGTAAATAACAGACATTTTGTCACTAAATCTTCACAAACAACACAACTTTATATTACAAGAGTATTTTATAAACAATTCAGTTGTCATGGTTACATAAAAAATCATTTTTCGTCAGAAATTTTGATAAAATTAACATTTTCTGATTCAGTTCAAACACACGATTAAAACAAAATGCAACACGACACACTTGCTATTTTATTTTCTCTGTTTAAGATGACATTCAACTTGAAGGGATCTGTTCATCAAAAATTCAGTTTTGTTGTCAAAATAAAAAAAAAAAACATTTTTCGTCAGAAATTTTGATAAAATTAACATTTTTTGATTCAGTTCAATCACACGATTAAAACAAAATGTAACACGGCACACTTGCTATTTATTTTCTTTATTTAAATGACATTAAACTTGAAGGGATCTGTTCATCAAGAATTCAGTTTTATTGTCAAAATAAAAAAAAAAATAATTCCTCACAAATTCTAATAAAATTAAAATTTTCTGTTTCTGTTCAATGAGATAATTAAAACTAGATGCCACACGACACGCTTGATACTTTCTCCATTCCTTGTAACAGGTCAGTTTATTCAAGCTGTTAATGGCTGCCATCAAATCATATTTTTTGTAACGTCATCAATCTCTACATTTTCTGTTTCAGGAGTAAAACTAGGAAGAACTGTTTTAGATGTATACCTAAAACTTATGTCTCCCCTTAATGCGACCATCTGTACAACAATAAGTTACACATTATGAGTTGCACGATACTATTTAAAAAACATTTATTTTATTTGAGGTGAAAGGTCAAGGTCCCATGAAGGTCGTTACGGTAAGCGAAAACACCGCCTTATGGTCATGCACCCACATACCAAGTATCATTGACCTATCTCGAAAGACAATAATGTTATGGCACATACAAGAAAATACTATTTAAAAAAGAATTATTTGACCTTGAGATCAAAGTTCAAGGTCCCACGAAGGTCATTATGGTACGCGACACACCGTCTGATGGTCATGCACCCACATACCAATTATCATTGACCTATGACGAAAGACAAAACAAATGTTATGGCCCGGAAGGGGAGACAATGATGTGTCACTTGAAGAGTTTAATATTTGATTGTCTTAGTTTTACTAAGGGTTTAATTACCTGATTGTCCACTACAGACGGTGAGGCTCCTGACTTCAACAGAAGCTCTACTACCTCTGTTTTGCCGCACACTGCTACTCTGTGAAGAGGTGTCTGACCCTAAAACAATAAATATAAAACAATATTTAAACACAAACAATTCCTCAGTAAATAACAGACATTTTGTCATTAAATCTTCACAAACAATACAAATTTATATTACAAGAGTATTTTATAAACAATTCAGTTGTCATGGTTACATAAAAAATCATTTTTCGTCGGAAATTTTGATAAAATTAACATTTCCTGATTCAGTTAAATCACACCATTAAAACAAAATGCAACACGACACTCTTGCTATTTATTTTCTCTGTTTAAGATGACATTCAACTTGAAGGGATCTGTTCATCAAGAATTCAGTTTTATTGTCAAAATTAAAAAAAAAAAATCGTCACAAATTCTAATAAAACTAACATTTTCTGTTTCTGTTCAATGAGATAATTAAAACTAGATGTCACACGACACGCTTGATACTTTCTCCATTCCTTGTAACAAGTCAGTCCATTCAAGCTGTTAATGGCTGCCATCAAATCATATTTTTGTAAGGTCATCAATCTCTACATTTTCTGTTTCAGGAGTAAAAGTAGGAAGAACTGTTTTAGATGTATACCTAAAACTTATGTCTCCCCTTAATGCCGCCATCTGTACAACAATAATTTACACATTATGAGTTGAACGATACTATTTAAAAAACATTTATTCTATTTTGAGGTGAAAGGTCAATGTCCCATGAAGGTCATTACGGTATGCGGTCACATCGCTTTATGGTCATGCACCCACATGCCAAAGATCATTGACCTATCTCGAAAGACAAAAATGTTATGGCCCGGACAAGAAAATACTATTAAAAAACCCATTATTTGACCTTGAGGTCAAAGGTCAAGGTCCCACGAAGATCGTTATCGTACCGCGACACACCGCTTTATGGTCATGCACCCATATACCAAATATCATTGACCTATCTCGAAAGACAAAAATGTTATTGCTCGGACAAGAAAATACTATTAAAAAGACAATTATTAGACCTTGAGGTCAAAGGTCAAGGTCCCACGAATGTCAGTATGGTACGCGACACACCACCTTATGGTCATGCACCCACATATCAAATATCATTGACCTATCTCGAAAGACAAAAATGTTATTGCTCGACAAGAAAATACTATTTAAAAAACAATTATTTGACCTTGAGGTCAAAGGTCAAGGTCCCATGAAGGTCGTTATGGTATGTGACACACCGCCTGATGGTCATGCACCCACATACCAAATAGCATTGACCTATCACGGGACAAAAATGTTATTGCCCGGAAGGGGAGACAATGATGTGTCACTTGAAGAGCTTAATATTTGATTGTCTTAGTTTTACTGAGGCTTTAATTACCTGATTGTCCACTACAGACGGTGAGGCTCCTGATTTCAACAGAAGGTCTACTACCTCTCTTCTACCCAACTCTGTTGCTCTGTGAAGAGGCGTCTGACCCTAAAACAATAAATATAAAACAATATTTAAACACAAACAATTCCTCAGTAAATAACAGACATTTTGTCATTAAATCTTCACAAACAACACAACTTTATATTACCAAAGTATTTTATAAACAATTCAGTTGTCATGGTTACATAAAAAATCATTTTTCGTCAGAAATTTTGATAAAATTAACATTTTCTGATTCAGTTCAATCACACGATTAAAACAAAATGCAACACGACGCACTTGTTATTTATTTTCTCTGTTTAAGATGACATTCAACTTGAAGGGATCTGTTCATCAAGAATTCAGTTTTATTGTCAAAATAAAAATAAAAAAATTCATCACAAATTCTAATAAAATTTACATTTTCTGTTTCTGTTCAATGAGATAATTAAAACTAGATGCCACACGACACGCTTGAGACTTTCTCCATTCCTTGTAACAAGCCAGTTTATTCAAGCTGTTAATGGCTGCCATCAAATCATATTTTTTGTAACGTCATCAATCTCTACATTTTCTGTTTCAGGAGTAAAACTAGGAAGAACTGTTTTAGATGTATGCCTAAAACTTATGTCTCCCCTTAATGTGGCCACCTGTACAACAATAAGTTACACATTATGAGTTGCACGATACTATTTAAAAACATTCATTTTACTTTGAGGTGAAAGGTGAAGGTCCCATGAATGTCGTTACGGTTAGCGGACACACCGCCTTATGGTCATGCACCCACATGTCAAATATCATTGACCTATCTCGAAAGACAAACATGTTATGGCCCGGACAAGAAAATACTATTTAAAAAAACAATTATTTGACCTTTAGGTAAAATGTCAAGGTCCCACGAAGATCATTGTCGCCCCTGACACACGGCCTTATGGTCATGCACTTACATACCAAATATCACTGACTTATCTCGAAAGACAAAAATGTTATGGCCCAGACAAGAAAATACTATTTAAAAAACAATTATTTGACCTTGAGGTCAAAGGTCAAGGTTCCACAAAGGTCATTGTGGTACGTGACACACAGCTTTATGATCATGCACCCACATACCAAATATCATTGGCATATCTCGAAAGACAATAGTGTTATGGCACTGACAAGTAAATACTATTTATAAATAATTATTTGACCTTGAGGTCAAAGTTCAAGGTCCCAAGAAGGTCATTATGGTACACGACACACCGCCGTATAGTCATGCACCCACATACCAAATATCATTGACCTATCTCGAAAGACAAAAATGTTTTGGCCCAGACAAGAAAATACTATTTAAAAAAAGAGTTATTAGACCTTGAGGTCAAAGGTCAAGGTCCCAAGAACGTCATTATGGTACACGACACACCGCCGTATAGTCATGCACCCACATACCAAATATCATTGACCTATCACGAAAGACAAAAATGTTATTGCTCGGAAGGGAAGACAATGATGTGTCACTTGAAGAGTTTAATATTTGATTGTCTTAGTTTTACTAAGGTTTTAATTACCTGACTGTCCACTACAGACGGTGAGGCTCCTGACTTCAACAGAAGGTCTACTACCTCTGTTCTACCCAACTCTGCTACTCTGTGAAGAGGTGTCTGACCCTGAAACAATAAATATAAAACAATATTTAAACACAAACAATTCCTCAGTAAATAACAGACATTTTGTCATTAAATCTTCACAAACAACACAACTTTATATTACAAGAGTATTTTATAAACAATTCAGTTGTCATGGTTACATAAAAAAACATTTTTCGTCAAAAATTTTGATAAAATTAACATTTTCTGATTCAGTTCAATCCCACGATTAAAACAAAATGTAACACGACACACTTGATAGTTATTTTCTCTATTTAAGATGACATTTAACTTGAATGGATCTGTTCATCAAGAATTCAGTTTTATTGTCAAAATAAAAATAAAAAAAATTCGTCACAAATTCTAATAAAATTGACATTTTCTGTTTCTGTTCAATGAGATAATTAAAACTAGATGCCACACGACAAGCTTGATACTTTGTCCATTCCTTGTAACAATTCAGTTTATTCAAGCTGTTAATGGCTGCCATCAAATCATATTTTTTGTAACGTCATCAATCTCTACATTTTCTGTTTCAGGAGTAAAACTAGGAAAAACTGTTTTAGGTGTATAGCTAAAACTTATGTCTCCCCTTAATGCGGCCATCTGTACAACAATAAGTTACACATTATGAGTTGCACGATACTATTTAAAAAACTTTTATTTTACTTTGAGGTGAAAGGTCAAGGTCCCATGAAGATCGTTACGGTAAGCGGACACACCGCCTTATGGTCATGCACCCATATGCCAAATATCATTGACCTATCTCGAAGGACAAAAATATTATGGCCCGGACAAGAAAATACTATTTAAAAAAACAATTATTTGACCTTGAGGTCAATGGTCAAGGTCACACGAAGATCATTATCGCACCCGACACACCGCCTTATGGTCATGCACTCACATACCAAATATCATTGAGCTATCTCAAAAGACAAAAATGTTATCGCTCGGACAAGAAAATACTATTTAAAAAAACAATTATTTGACCTTGAGGTCAAAGGTCAAGGTCCCACAAAGGTCAGTATGGTACACGACACACCGCCTTATGGTCATTCACCCGCATACCAAATATCATTGACCTATCTCAAAAGACAAAAATGTTATTGCTCGGACAAGAAAATACTATTTAAAAAACTATTATTTGACCTTGAGGTCAAAGGTCAAGGTCCCACGAAGGTCGTTATGGTACGCAACACACCACCTGGTGGTCATGCACCCACATACCAAATATTATTGACCTATCACGAAAGACAAAAATGTTATGGCCCGGAAGGGGAGACAATGATGTGTCGCTTGAAGAGTTTAATATTTGATTGTCTTAGTTTTACTGAGGGTTTAATTACCTGATTGTCCACTACAGACGGTGAGGCTCCTGACTTCAACAGCAGGTCTACTACCTCTGTTCTGCCCCACTCTGCTACTCTGAGAAGAGGTGTCTGACCCTAAAACAATAAATATAAAACAATATTTAAACACAAACAATTCCTCAGTAAATAACAGACATTTTGTCATTAAATCTTCACAAACAACACAACTTTATATTACAAGAGTATTTTATTAACAATTCAGTTGTCATGGTTACATAAACAAAAATTGTCGTCAGAAATTTTGATAAAATTAACATTTTCTGATTCAGTTCAATCACACGATTAAAACAAGATGCAACACGATACATTTCATATTTTATTTTCCGCATTTAAATATACATTCGTCAAGAAAGGTTTCATCTGCTTTACTGACATCTTTATTTATAAACAATTCAGTTGTCATGAATTCATAAAAAAAAATCAATTTTCGTCACAAATTTTTATAAAATTAACATTTCCTGATTCAGTTGAATCACACGATTAAAACAAAATGCAACACGACACGCTTGCTATTTTATTTTCTCTGTTTAAGATGGCATTCAACTTGAAGGGATCTGTTCATCAAGAATTCAGTTGTATTGTCAAAATAAGAAAATAAAAAAATTTCGTCACAAATTCTAATAAAATTAACATTTTCTGTTTATGATCTATTAGATAATTAAAACTAGATGCCACACGACACGCTTGATTCTTTCTCCATTCCTTGTAACAAATCAGTTTATTCAAGCTGTTAATGACTGCCATCAAATCATATTTTTTTGCAACGTCATCAATCTCTACATTTTCTGTTTCAGGAGTAAAACTAGGAAAAACTGTTTTAGATGTATACATAAAACTTATGTCTCCCCTTAATGCGGCCATCTGTACAACAATATGTTACACATTATGAGTTGCACGATAATATTTAAAAAACATTTATTTTACTTTGAGGTGAAAGGTCAAGGTCCCATGAAGGTCATTACGTAAGAGGACACACCGTCTTATGGTCATGCATCCACATGCTAAATATCATTCACCTATCTCGAAAGACAAAAATGTTATGTACCGGAGAAGAAAATACTTTAAAAAAAAAACAATTATTTGACCTTGAGGTCAAAGGTCAAGGTTTCAAGAAGATCATTATCGCACCCCACACACCACCTTATGGTCATGCACCCACATACCAAATATCATTGACCTATCACGAAAGACTAAAACGTTATGGCCCGGAAGGCGAGACAATGATGTGTCACTTGAATAGTTTAATATTTGATCTTCACAAACAGCACAACTTTATATTACAAGAGTATTTTATAAACAATTCAGTTGTCATGGCTAAATAAAAAATAATTTTTCGTCAGAAATTTAGATAAAATTAACATTTTCTGATTCAGTTCAATCACACGATTAAAACAAAATGCAACACGACACGCTTGCTATTTTATTTTCTCTGTTTAAGATGACATTCAACTTGAAGGGATCTGTTCATCAAGAATTCAGCGTTGCTGTCAAAATAAAAAAAAAAAAACATTTTTCGTCAGAAATTTTGATAAAATTAACATGTTCTGATTCAGTTCAATCACACGATTAAAACAAAATACAAGACGACACGCTTGCTATTTTATTATCTCTGTTTAAGATGACATTCAACTTGAAGAGATCTTTTCATCAAGAATTCAGTTTTATTGTCAAAATAAAAAAAATAAAAATTCGTCTCAAATTCTAATAAAATTAACATTTTCTGTTTCTGTTCAATGAGATAATTAAAACTAGAAGCCACACGACATGCTTGATACTTTCTCCATTCCTTGTAACAAATCAGTCTATTCAAGCTGTTAATGGCTGCCATCAAATCAGATATTTTTATAACGTCATCAATCTCTACATGTTCTGTTTCATGAGTAAAACTAGGAAGAACTGTTTTAGATGTATACCTAAAACTTATGACTCCCCTTAAGGCGGCCATCTGTACAACAATAAGTTACACATTATGAGTTGCATGATACTATTTAAAAAAATATATTTTACTTTGAGGTGAAAGGTCAAGGTCCCATGAAGGTCATTACGGTACGCGGACTCACCCGCCTTATGGTCATGCAGCCACATATCAAATATCATTGACCTATCTCGAAAGACAAAAATGTTATGGCCCAGACAAGAAAATACTATTTAAAAAAACAATTATTAGACCTTGAGGTCAAAGGTCAAGGTCCGTCGAAGGTCAGTATTGTACGTGAAACACCGCCTTATTGCCTTGCACCCGCATGCCAAATATCATTGACCTATCTGGAAAGACAAAAATGTTATGGCCCAGACAAGAAAATACTATTTAAAAAAACAATTATTAGACCTTGAGGTCAAAGGTCAAGGACCCACGAAGGTCGTTATGGTACGCGACACACCGCCTGATAGTCATGCACCCACATATCAAATACCATTGACCTATCACGAAAGACAAAATGTTATGGCCCGGAAGGGGAGACAATGATGTGTCACTTGAAGAGTTTAATATTTGATTGTCTTAGTTTTACTGAGGGTTTAATTACCTGATAGTCCACTACAGACGGTGAGGCTCCTGACTTCAACAGAAGGTCTACTACCTCTGTTCTGCCCCACTCTGCTGCTCTGTGAAGAGGTGTCTGTCCCTAAAACAATAAATATAAAACAATATTTAAAAACAAACAATTCCTCAGTAAATAACAGACATTTTGTCGTTAAATCTTCACAAACAACACAACTTTATATTACAAGAGTATTTTATAAACAATGCAGTTGTCATGGTTACATACAAAATCATTTTTCGTCAGAAATTTTGATAAAATTAACATTTTCTGATTCAGTTCAATCACACGATTAAAACAAAATGCAACACGACACGCTTGCTATTTTATTTTCTCTGTTTAAGATGACATTCAACTTGAAGGGATCTGTTCATCAAGAATTCAGTTTTATTGTCAAAATTAAAATAAAAAAATTTCGTCACAAATTCTAATAAAATTAACATTTTCTGTTTCTGTTCAATGAGATAATTAAAACTAGAAGCCACACGACATGCTTGATACTTTCTCCATTCCTTATAACAAATCAGTATATTCAAGCTGTTAATGGCTGCCATCAAATCATATATTTTTGTAACGTCATCAATCTCTACATTTTCTGTTCCATGAGGAAAACTAGGAAGAACTGTTTTAGATGTATACCTAAAACTTATTTCTCCCCTTAAGGCGGCCATCTGTACAACAATAAGTTACACATTATGAGTTCCACGATACTATTTAAAAAACATTTATTTTACTTTGAGGTGAAAGGTCAAGGTCCCATGAAGGTCAGTACGGTAAGCGGACACTCCGCCTTATGGCCATGCACCCCCATACCAAATATCATTGACCTATCTCGAAAGACAAAAATGTTATGGCCCAGATAAGAAAATACTATTTAGAAAAACAATTATTAGACCTTGAGGTCAAAGGTCAAGGTCCCACGAAGGTCCTTATGGTACGCGACACACCGCCTGATGATCATGCACCCACATACCAAATATCATTGACCTATCACGAAAGACAAAAATGTTATCGCCCGGAAGGGGAGACAATGATGTGTCACTTGAAGAGTTTAATATGTAATAGTCTTAGTTTTACTGAGGGTTTAATCACCTGTTTGTCCACTACAGACGGTGAGGCTCCTGACATCAACAGAAGGTCTACTACCTCTGTTCTGTCTCTCAATGCTGCTGTGTGAAGAGGTGTCCGACCCTAAAACAATAAATATAAAACAATATTTAAACACAAACAATTCCTCATTAAATAACAGACATTTTGTCATTAAATCTTCACAAACAACACAACTTTATATTACAAGAGTATTTAATAAACAATTCAGTTGTCATGGTTACATAAAAAATCATTTTTCGTCAGAAATTTTGATAAAATTAACATTTTCTGATGCAGTTCATTCACACGATTAAAGGAAAACGCAACACGACACGCTTGCTATTTTATTTTCTCTGTTTAAGATGACATTCAAATTGAAGGTATCTGTTCATCAAGAATTCAGCTTTGTTGTCAAAATGTAAAAAAAAAACATTTTTCGTCATAAATTTTGATAAAATTAACGTGTTCTGATTCAGTTCAATCACACGATAAAAACAAAATGCAACACGACACACTTGCTATTTATTTTCTCTGTTTAAGATGACATTCAACTTGCAGGTATCTGTTCATCAAGAATTCAGTTTTATTGTCAAAATTAAAAAAAAACAATTCGTCACAAATTCTAATAAAATTAACATTTCCTGTTTCTGTTCAATGAGATAATTAAAACTAGAATCCACACGACATGCTTGATACTTTCTCCATTCCTTGTAACAAATCAGTCTATTCAAGCTGTTAATGACTGCCATCAAATCATATTTTTTTGTAACGTCATCAACCCCTACATTTTCTCTTTCAGGAGTAAAACTAGCAAGAACTATTTTAGATGTATACCTAAAACGTATGTCTCCCCTTAATGCGGCCATCTGTACAACAATAAGTTACACATTATGAGTTGCACGATACCATTTAAAAAACATTTATTTCACTTTGAGGTGAAAGGTAAAGGCCCCACGAAGGTCATTACGGTACGCAACACACCGCCTTATGGTCATGCACCCACATACCAAATATCATTGACCTATCTCGAAAAAAAAATGTTATGGAATGACAAGAAAATACTATTTAAAAAACAATTATTTGACCGTGAGGTCAAAGGTCAAGGACCTGCGAAGTTCACTACGGTACGCGCCACTCCGCCTTATGGTCATACACCCACATGTCAAATATCATTGACCTATCTATAGAACAAAAAATGTTATCGCTCGGAAGGGGAGACATAATGATGTGTCACTTGAAGAGTTTAATATTTACTTGTCTTAGTTTTACTGAGGGTTTAATTACCTGTTTGTCGACTACAGACAGTTGGGCTCCTGACTTCAACAGAAGGTCTACTACCTCTGTTCTGTCTCTCAATGCTGCTGTGTGAAGAGGTGTCCGACCCTAAAACAATAAATATAAAACAATATTTAAACACAAACAATTCCTCATTAAATAACAGACATTTTGTCATTAAATCTTCACAAACAACACAACTTTATATTACAAGAGTATTTAATAAACAATTCAGTTGTCATGGTTACATAAAAAATCATTTTTCGTCAGAAATTTTGATAAAATTAACATTTTCTGATGCAGTTCAATCACACGATTAAAACAAGATGCAACAGGATACATTTCATATTTTATTTTCTGCATTTAATTATACATTCGTCAAGAAAGGTTTCATCTGTTTTACTGACATCTTATTTATAAACAATTCAGTTGTCATGAATTCATAAAAAATTCAATTATCGTCACAAATTTTTAATCAAATTATCATTTCCTGATTCAGTTCAATCACACGATTAAAACAAAATGCAACACAACACGCTTGCTATTTTATTTTCTCTGTTTAAGATGACATTCAAATTGAAGGGATCTGTTCATCAAGAATTCAGTTTTGTTGTCAAAATAAAAAAAAAACATTTTTCGTCAGAAATTTTGATAAAATTAAATTTTTCTGATTCAGTTCAATCACACGATTAAAACAAAATGCAACACAACATGCTTGCTAATTTATTTTCTCTGTTTAAGATGACATTCAACTTGAAGGGATCTGTTCATTAAGAATTCAGCTTTGTTGTCAAAATAAAATAAAAAAACATTTTTCATCAGATATTTTGATAAAATTTACATTTCCTGATTCAGTTCAATCACACGGTTAAAACAAGATGCAACACGATACATTTCATATTTTATTTTCTGCATTTAAATATATATTCGTCAAGAAAGGTTTCATCTGTTTTACTGACATCTTTATTTATAAACAATTCAGTTGTCATGAATTCATAAAAAAATCAATTTTCGTAACAAATTTTTATAAAATTAACATTTCCTGATTCAGTTCAATCACACGATTAAAACAAAATGCAACACGATACGCTTGCTATTTTATTTTCTCTGTTTAAGATGACATTCAATTTGAAGGGATCTGTTCATCAAGAATTCAGTTTTGTTGTCAAAATAAAAAAAAATTCGTCACAAATTCTAATAAAATTAACATTTTCTGTTTCTCTTCAATGAGATAATTAAAACTAGATGCCACACGACACGCTTGATACTTTCTCCATTCCTTGTAACAAATCAGTCTATTCAAGCTGTTAATGACTGCCATCAAATCATATTTTTTTATAAGGTCATCAATCTCTACATTTTCTGTTTCAGGAGTAAAACTAGAAAGACCTCTCTTAGATGTATGCCTCAAACTTATGTCTCCCCTTAATGCGGCCATCTGTACAACAATAAGTTACACATTATGAGTTGCACGATACTATATAAAAACATTTATTTTACTTTGCGGTGAAAGGTCAAGGTTCCATCAAGGTCATTACGGTAAGCGGACACACCGCCTTATGGTCATACACCACACATGCCAAATATCATTGAACTATCTCGAAAGACAAAAATGTTATGGCCCGGTTAAGAAAATACTATTTATAAAAACAATTATTTGACCTTGAGGTCAAAGGCCAAGGTCCCACGAAGGTCATGATGGCACGCGACACACCGCCTTATGGTCATGCACCCACAAACTAAATATCATTGACCTATCTCTAAAGACAAAAAATGTTATGGCCCGGAAGGGGAGACATAATGATGTTTCACTTGAAGAGTTTAATATTTATTTGTCTTAGTTTTACTGAGGGTTTAATTACCTGTTTGTCCACTACAGACAGTGGGGCTCCTGACTTCAACAGAAGGTCTACTACCTCTGTTCTGTCTCTCAATGTTGCTGTGTGAAGAGGTGTCCGACCCTAAAACAATAAATATAAAACAATATTTAAACACAAACAATTCCTCAGTTAATAACAGACATTTTGTCATTAAATCTTCACAAACAACACAACTTTATATTACAAGAGTATTTTATTAACAATTCAGTTGTCATGGTTACATAAACAATCATTTTTCGTCAGAAATTTTAATAAAATTAACATTTTCTGATTCAGTTCAATCACACGATGAAAACAAGATGCAACACGATACATTTCATATTTTATTTTCGGCATTTAAATATACATTCGTCAAGAAAGGTTTCACCTGTTTTACTGACATCATTATTTATAAACAATTCAGTTGTCATTGTTACATAAAACATTATTTTTCGTCAGAAATTTTTATAAAATTAACGTTTTCTGATTCAGTTCAATCAAACGATTAAAAAAAATGCAACACAACACGCTTGCTAATTTATTTTCTCTGTTTAAGATGACATTCAACTTGAAGTGATCTGTTCATCAAGAATTCAGTTTTATTGTCAAAAAAAAAAAATTCGTCACAAATTCTAATAAAATTAACATTTTCTGTTTCTGTTCTATGAGATAATTAAAACTAGATGCCACACGACACGCTTGATACTTTCTCCATTCCTTGTAACGAATCAGTCTATTCAACCTGTTAATGGCTGCCATCAAATCATATTTTTTGTAACGTCATCAATCTCTACATTTTCTGTTTCAGGAGTAAAACTAGGAAGAACTGTCTTAGATATATACCAAAAACTTATTTCTCCCCTTAATGTGGCCATCTGTACAACAATAAGTTACACATTATGAGTTGCACGATACTATATAAAAACATTTATTTTAATTTGAGGTGAAAGGTCAAGGTCCCATGAAGGTCATTACGGTACGCGGACCTACCGCCTTATGGTCATGCAGCCACATACCAAATATCATTGACCTATCTCGAAAGACAAAAATGTTATGGCCCGGATAAGAAAATACTATTTATAAAAACAATTATTTGACCTTGAGGTCAAATGCCAAGGTCCCACGAAGGTCATAATGGCACGTAACACACCGCTTTATGGTCATGCACTCACAAACCAAATATCATTGACCAATCTGGAAAGACAAAAATGTTATGGCCCGGACAAGAAAATATTTTTTTTTTTTTTTTTTACCTTGAGATCAAACGTCAAGATCCCACTGAGATCATTACGGTACACAATACACCGCCTTATGGCCATGCACCTACGAAATATCTTCCAATGAACAGTTTTTTTGATTTATTTGAATTATTTGACCTTGAGGTCAAAGGTCAAGGTACCACGAAGGTCATTTGGGTACGCGACACACCGCCTTATGGTCATACACCCACATACCAAATATAATTGACCTATCTCGAAAAAAAAATGTTATGGTCCGCACAAGAAAATACTATTTAAAAAAAAAATTATTTGACCTTGAGGTCAAAGGTCAAGATCCTACGAAGTTCACTACGGTACGTGACACACCGGTTGATGGTCATACACCCACATACAAAATATCATTGACCTATCTCTAAAGACAAAAATGTTATGGATGGATTAGGAAATATTATAAACAAACAATTATTTTACCTTGAGGTCAAAGGTCAAGTTCCCACGAAGGTCATTGTGGGACGCGACACACCGCCTTATGGTCATACACCCACATACCAAATATCATTGACCTATCTCGATAGACAAAAATGTTATGGCCCAGACAAGAACATACTATTTAAACAAGCAATTATTAGATCTTGAGGTCAAAGGTCAAGGTCCCATGAAGGTCATTATAGTACGCGACACACCGCGTTATGGTCATGCACCCACATTCCAAATATCATTGGCCTATCTCGAAAGACAAAAATGTTATTGCTCGGACAAGAAAATACTATTTAAAAAACAATTGTTTGACCTTGTTGTCACAGGTCAAGGTCCCACGAAGGTCATTACGGTACGCGACACACCGCCTTATGGTCATACACCCACATACCAAATATCATTGAACTATCTCGAAAAAAAATGTTATCGATAGACAAGAAATTACTATTTAAAAAACAATTATTTTACCTTGAGGTCAAAGGTCAAGGTACCAAAAGGTCATTACGGTACGCAACACACCACATTATGATCTTGCACCCACATATTAAATATCATTGACCTATCACGAAAAACAAAAATGTTAAGGTCCGCACAAGAAAATACTATTTAAAAAACAATTATTTGACATTGAGGTCAAATGTCAAGGTCCTACGAAGTTCACTACGGTACGCGACACACCGACTGATGGTCATACACCCACATATCAAATATCATTGACCTATCTCTAAAGACAAAAATGTTAAGGATGGATTAGAAAATATTATAAAAAAACAATTATTTTACCTTGAGGTCAAAGGTCAAGATCCCATGAAGGTCATTATGGTACGCGACACACCGACTTATGGTCATACACCTACATACCAAATATCATTGACCTATCTTGATGGACAAAAATGTTATGGCCCGGACAAGATAATACTATTTAAACAAGCAATTATTAGATCTTGAGGTCAAAGGTCAGGGTCCCACGTAGGTCATTATGGTACGCGATACACCGCCTTATGGTCATGCACCCACGTACCAAATATCATTGACCTATCTCGAAAGAAAAACATGTTATTGCTCGGATAAGAAAATACTATTTAAAAAAAAATATTTGAACTGGAGGTCAAAGGTCAAAGTCCCACGAAGATCAGTATGGTACGCAACACACCGTCTGATGGTCATGCACACACATACCAAATATCATTGACCTATCTCGAAGGACAACAATGTTATGGCCCGGAAGGGGGGGGGGCAATGATATGTCACTTGAAGAGTTTAATATGTGATTGTCTTAGTTTTTCTGAGGGTTTAATTACCTGATTGTCATCTACAGACGGTGAGGCTCCTGATTTTAACAGAAGGTCTACTACATCTGGTCTGCCCAACTTTGCTGCTCTGTGAAGAGGTGTCCGACCCTAAAACAATAAATATAAAACAATATTTAAACACAAACAATTCCTCAATAAATAACACACATGTTGTCATTCAATCTTCACAAACAACACAACTTTATATTACAAGAGTATTTTATAAACAATTCAGGTGTCATGGTTACATAAAAAATCATTTTTCGTTAGAAATGTTGATAAAATTAACATTTTCTGATTCAGTTCAATCACACGATTAAAACAAGATGCAACACGATACATTTCATATTTTATATTCTGCATTTAAATATCCATTCGTCAAGAAAGGTTTCATCTGTTTTACTGACATCTTTATTTATAAACAATTCAGTTGTCATGAATTCATAAAAAAAACAATTTTTGTCACAAATATTTATAAAATTAACATTTCCTGATTCAGTTGAATCACAATGTTAAAACAAAATGCAACACGACACGCTTGCTATTTTATTTTCTCTGTTTAAGATGACATTTAACTTGAAGGGATCTGTTCATCAAGAATTCAGTTTTGTTGTCAAAATTATAAAAACAACATTTTTCGTCAAAATTTTGATAAAATTAACATTTTCTGATTCAGTTCATTCACACTATTAAAACAAAATGCAACACAACACGCTTGCTAATTTATTTTCTCTGTTTAAGATGACATTCAACTTGAAGGGATCTGTTCATCAAGAATTCAGTTGTATTATCAAAATAAAAAAAATAAAAAATTTCGTCACAAATTCTAATAAACTTAACATTTTTTGTTTCCCTTCAATAAGATAATTAAAACTAGATGCCACACGACACGCTTGATACTTTCTCCATTCCTTGTAACAAGTCAGTCTATTCAAGCTGTTAATGGCTGCCATCAAATCATATTTTTTGTAACGTCATCAATCTCTACATTTTCTGTTTCAGGAGTAAAACTAGGAAGAACTGTTTTAGATGTATACCTAAAACTTACGTCTCCCCTTAATGCGGCCATCTGTACAACAATAAGTTACACATTATGAGTTGCACGATACTATTTAATTTTTTTTTATTTTACTTTGAGGTGAAAGGTCAAGGTCCCATGAATGTCATTACGATAAGCCTTATGGTCATGCACCCACATGCCAAATATCATTGACCTATCTCGAAAGACAAAAATGTTATGTCTCGGACAAGAAAATACTATTTTAGAAAACAATTATTTGACCTTGAGGTCAAAGGTCAAGGTCCCACGAAGATCTTGATCACACCCGACACAACGCCTTATGGTCATGCACCCACATACCAAATATCATTGACCTATCTTGAAAGACAATAATGTTATGGCCCAGACAAGAAAATATTATTTAAAAAACAGTTATTAGACCTTGAGGTCAAAGGTTAAGGTCCCACGAAGGTCAGTATGGTACGCTACACACCGCCTTATGGTCATACACCCACATACCAAATATTATTGACCTATCTCGAAAAAAAAATTAACATTTTCTGTTTCTGTTCAATGAGATAATTAAAACTAGATGCCACACGACACGCTTGATACTTTCTCCATTCCTTGTAACAAATCAGTCTATTCAAGCTGTTAATGGCTGCCATCAAATCATATTTTTTGTAACGTCATCAATCTCTACATTTTCTGTTTCAGGAGTAAAACTAGGAAGAACTGTTTTAGATGTATACCTAAAACTTACGTCTCCCCTTAATGCGGCCATCTGTACAACAATAAGTTACACATTATGAGTTGCACGATACTATGAAAAAAACATTTATTTTACTTTGAGGTTAAAGGTCAAGGTCCCAAGAAGATTATTATCGCACCCGACACACCGCCTTATTGTCATGCATCCACATACGAAATATCATTGACCTATCTCGAAAGACAATAATGTTATGGATGGACAAGAACATATTATTTAAAAAACAATTATTTGACCTTGAGGTCAAAGGTCAAGGTCCCACGAAGATCATTATCGCACTCAACACACCGCCTTATTGTCATGCACCCACATACCAAATATCATTAACCTATCTCGAAAGACAATAATGTTATGGCACTGACAAAAAAATACTATTTAAAAAAGAATTATTTGACCTTGAGATCAAAGTTCAAGGTCCCACGAAGGTCATTATGGAAAGCGACACAGCGCCTTATGGTCATGCAACGACATACCAAATATCATTGACCTATCTCGAAAGACAAAAACGTTATTGGTCGGACAAGAAAATACTATTTAAAAAACAATTATTTGACCCTGAGGTCACAGGTCAAAGTCCCACGAAAGTCATTATGGTACGCAGCACACCGGCTGATGTTCATGCACCCACATACCAAATATCATTGACCTATCACGAAAGACAAAAATGTTATGGCCCGGAAGGGGAGACAATGATGTGCCACTTGAAGAGTTTAATATGTGATTGTCTTAGTTTTACTGAGGTTTTAATTACCTGTGTGTCCACTACAGACAGTGAGGCTCCTGACTTTATCAGAAGGTCTACTACCTCTGTATTTTCACTCTCTGCTGCCCAGTGAAGAGGTGTTCGACCCTAAAACAATAAATATAAAACAATATTTAAACACAAACAATTCCTCAGTAAATAACAGACATTTTGTCAATAAATCTTCACAAACAACACAACTTTATATTACAAGAGTATTTTATAAACAATTCAGTTGTCATGGTTACGTAAAAAATCATTTTTCGTCAGAAATTTTGATAAAATTAACATTTTATGATTCAGTTCAATCACACGATTAAAACACAATGCAACACGACACACTTGCTATTTATTTTCTCTGTTTAAGATGACATTCAACTTGAAGGGATCTGTTCATCAAGAATTCAGTTTTATTGTCAAAATAAAAAAAAACAACATTTTTCGTAAAAAATGTTCATAAAATAAAAATTTTTGATTCAGTTCAATCACACGATTAAAACAAGATGCAACACGATACATTTCATATTTTATTTTCTGCATTTAAATATCCATTCGTCAAGAAAGGTTTCATCTGTTTTGCTGACATCTTCATTTATAAACAATTCAGTTGTCATGAATTCATAAAAAAACAATTTTCGTCACAATTTTTTATAAAATTAACATTTCCTGATTCAGTTTAATCACACGATTAAAACAAAATGCAACACGACACGCTTGCTATTTTGTTTTCTCTGTTTAAGATGACATTTAACTTGAAGGGATCTGTTCATCAAGAATTCAGTTTTGTTGTCAAAATTAAAAAAAAAAATTTCGTCAGAAATTCTAATAAACTTAACATTTTCTGTTTCCCTTCAATCAGATAATTAAAACTAGATGCCACACGACACGCTTGATACTTTCTCCATTCCTTGTAACAAGTCAGTCTATTCAAGCTGTTAATGGCTGCCATCAAATCATATTTTTTGTAACGTCATCAATCTCTACATTTTCTGTTTCANGAGTAAAACTAGGAAGAACTGTTTTAGATGTATACCTAAAATGTATGTCTCCCCTTAATGCGGCAATCTGTACAACAATAAGTTACACATTACGATACTATTTAAAAAAACATTTATTTTACTTTGAGGTGAAAGGTCAAGGTCCAATGAATGTCATTACGGTAAGCGGACACACCGCCTTATGGTCATGCATCCACATGCCAAATATCTCTGACCTATCTCGAAAGAAAAAAAATGTATGGCCCGGACAACACAATACTATTTAAAGAAACAATTGTTTGACCTTGAGGTCAAAGGTCAAGGGCCCACGAAGATCTTTATCGCACCCAACACACCGCCTTATGGTCATGCACCCACATACCACATTTCATTGACCTATCTCCAAAGACAAAAATGTTATTGCTCGGACAAGAAAATACTATTTAAAAAACAATTATTTGACCTTGAGGTAAAAGGTCAAGGTCCTACGAAGTTCACTACGGTACGCACCACACCGCCTTATGGTCATACACCCACATACCAAATATCTAGAAAGACAAAAATGTTATGGCCCAGACAAGAAAATACTATTTAAACTTGAGGCTCAGGTGAGCCTATATCGTTCACCTGATATAAGTAAGTCCTCTTAAGAATATCTGCATGCCGAATACATCTAAGTTACTATTCAAATCCCATAGGGTTCTATGTTAAAACTATGTCTGCTCATGGCAGCCATCTTGGATGAAGGTTGTGGTCACCAGACACAATTTTGAAAGTATATACTACCCAAGGAACATCCATGCCATGTTTGCTTTAAATTGGCTAACTGGTTTCAGAGGAGAAGACTTTTAAGCAATTTTCCCATTTGGTCCTATGTTAAAACTATGTCGGCTGATGGCGGCCATCTTGGATGGAGGTCTGGGTCACTGGATATAATTTTGAAAGTTGACCATTTAAGGACCATTCATGCCTTGTTTGCTTTAAATTGGCTTACTGGTTTCAGAGGAAAAACTGTTTAAACATTTTTCCCTTAGGGTTCTATGTTAAAACTAAGTCGAGTCATGGCGGCCATCCTGGATATGCGATCGGTACAAAATAACAAATTTAGTAGAGGACCATCCAGTCACCAGTTCTATAATGTTACAATTCCATCGGCTGAATAGTTTCTGAAAAGAAGATTTTCAAAGTTTCAACCAATCAGAACACATTATTGGCCCTGGCGGCCATGTTGGTTTTTCAATTTAAAACAAAATAACAAATGTGTTAGAGGACCTCCCAATGAACATTTCTGCCAAGTTTGGTCCAAATCTGTTTAGTAGTTTCAAAGAAGAAGATGAAAGTATGAAAAGTTTACAGACGCGGACGACGACGACGGACGAAAAGTGATGACATAAGCCCACATGACTCTTTGGGTCAGGTGAGCTAAAAACAATTATTTGACTTTGATGTCAAAGATCAAGGTCCCACGAAGGTCATTAAGGTACGAGACACACCGCCTTATGGTCATACACCCAAATACCAAATATCATTGACCTATCTGGAAAAAAAAAAAAAATTTATGAATGAACAAGAAAATACTATTTAAAAAAACAATTATTTTACCTTGAGGTCAATGGTCAAGGTCCCACGATGATGATTACAGTACACGGCACACTGCCTTATGGTCATACACCCACATACCAAATATCATTGACCTATCTCTAAAGACAAATATGTTATGGCCCGGACATCAAAATAGTATTTAAAAAACTATTATTTGACCTTGAGGTCAAAGGTCAAGTTCCCACGAAGGTTATTTCGGAAAACGACACACCGCCTTATAGTCATACACCCACATACCAAATATCATTGACCAATCCCGAAAGACAAAAATGTTATGGCCCGGACAAGAAAATACTATTTAAAAAACAATTATTTTACCTTGAGGTCAAACGTCAAGGTCCCACTGAGGTAATTACGGTACACAACACTCCGCCTTATGGCCATGCACCTACGAACTATCTTCCAATGAAAAGATTCGTTGGATTTATTTGAATTATTTGACCTTGAGGTCAAACTTCAAGTTCCCACAAAGGTCATTACGGTACGCGACACACAAAAATGTTATGGCCCGGACAAAAAAATGATATTTAAAAAACAATTATTTGACCTTGAGGTCAAAGGTCAAGGTCCCACGAATGTCATTGCGGTACGCGACACACCGCCTTATGGTCATACACCCACATACCAAATATCATTGACCTATCTCGAAAAAGAAATGTTATGGATGGAGAAGAAAATTTATTTAAAAAACAATTATTTGACCTTGAGGTCAAAAGTCAAGGTCCTACGAAGTTCACTACGGTACGCCCCACACCCACATACCAAATATCTAGAAAGACAAAAATGTTATCGCCCAGACAAGAAAATACTATTTAAACTAGAGGCTCAGGTGAGCCAATATCGCTCACCTGCTATAAATAAGTCCTCTTAAGAATGTCTGCATGCCGAATACATCTAAGTTACTATTCAAATCCCATAGGGTTCTATGTTAAAACTATGTCAGCTCATGGCAGCCATCTTGGATGAAGGTTGTGGTCACCGGACACAATTTTGAAAGTATATACTACCCAAGGAACAACCATGCCATGTTTGCTTTAAATTGGCTGACTGGTTTCAGAAGAGAAGACTTTTAAACAATTTTCCCATTGGGTCCTATGTTAAAACTATGGCCGCTAACGGCGGCCATTTTGGACCGAGATTCGGGTCACTGAACACAATTTTGGAAGTTGACCACCGAAGGACCATCGATGACATGCTTGCTATATTGGTTTACTGGTTTCAGAGGAGAAGATTTAAAAAAATGTTTTCCCATAGGGTCCTATTCTAAAACTATGTCCGTTGATGGCGGCCATCTTGGATGGATGTCGGGGTCACATGATATTCTTTTGAAAGTTGACCACCTAAGGACCATTCATGCCATGTTTGTTTTAAACTGACTTGCTGGTTTCAGAGGAAAAACTTTTTAAACATTTTTCCCTTAGGGTTCTATGTTAAAACTAAGTCGAGTTATGGCGGCCATCTTGGTTATGCGATCGGCACAAAAATAACAAATTTAGTAGAGGACCATTCAGTCACCAGTTCTGCAATGTTACAATTCCATCGGCTGAGTAGTTTCTGACAAGAAGATTTTCAAAGTTTCAACCAATCAGAACACATTATTGGCCCTGGCGGCCATGTTGGTTTTCCAATCTAAACCAAAATAACAAATTTGGTAGAGGACCTACCAATGAACATTTCTGCCAAGTTTGGTCCAAATCTGTTCTGTAGTTTCAAAGAAGAAGATGAAAGTATGAAAAGTTTACAGACGCGGACGACGACGACGACAACGCCGACGACGACGACGGAAGAAGAAAAGTGATGACAAAAGCCCACACGACCCTTTGGGTCAGGTGAGCTAAAACAATTATTTGACCTTGTTGTCAAAGGTCAAGGTCCCACGAAGGTCATTACGATACGCGACACACCGCCTTATGGTCATATACCCACATACCAAATATCATTGACCTATCTCTAAAGACAAATATGTTATGGCTCGGACAACAAAATACTATTTAAAAAAACAATTATTTGACCTTGAGGTCAAAGGTCAAGGTCCCACGAAGGTCATTATGGTATACGATACACTGCCTTATGGTCATGCATCCACATACCAAATATCATTGACCTATCGCGAAAGACAAATATGTTATGACCCGGACAAAAAAATACTATTTAAAAAACATTTATTTGACCTTGAGGTCAAATTTCAAGGTCCCACGAAGGTCATTGCGGAAAAAGACACATCACCTTATAGTCATGCACACACATGCCATATATCATTGACCAATCTCGAAAGACACAAAATGTATGACCCGGACAAGAAAATAATATTTAAAAAACAATTGTTTGACCTTGACATCAAATGTCAAGGTCCCATGAAGGTCATTACGGTACGCGACACACCGCCTTATGGTCATGCACTCACATACCAAATATCATTGACCTATCTCTAAAGACAAATATGTTATGGCTCGGACAACAAAATACTATTTAAAAAAACAATTATTTGACCTTGAGGTCAAAGGTCAAGGTCCCACGAAGGTCATTATGGTATACGATACACTGCCTTATGGTCATGCATCCACATACCAAATATCATTGACCTATCGCGAAAGACAAAAAATGTTATGACCCGGACAAAAAAATACTATTTGAAAAACATTTATTTGACCTTGAGGTCAAAGTTCAAGATCCCACGAAGGTCATTGCGGAAAAAGACACACCACCTTATAGTCATGCACACACATGCCATATATCATTGACCAATCTCGAAAGACAAAAATTGTATGGCCCGGACAAGAACATACTATTTCAAAAACAATTATTTTACCTTGAGGTCAAACGTCAAGGTTCCACTGAGGTAATTACGGTACACAACACACCGCCTTATGGCGATGCACCTGCGAAATATCTTCCAATGAACATTTTGTTTTTATTTATTTGAATTATTTGACCTTGAGGTCAAAGTTCAAGGTCCCACAAAGGTCATTACGGTACGCGAGACACCACCTTATCGTCATGCACCCACATACCAAATATCATTGAACTATCTCAAAAGACAAAAAATGTATGACCCGGACAAGAAAATAATATTTAAAAAAACAATTGTTTGACCTTGACATCAAATGTCAAGGTCCCATGAAGGTCATTACGGTACGCGACACACCGCCTTATGGTCATGCACCTACGAACTACATTCCAATGAAAAATTTTTGGGATTTATTTGAATTATTTGACCTTGAGGTCAAAGTTCAAGGTCCCACAAAGGTCATTATGGTACGCGACACACCGCCTTATGGTCATGCACCTACGAACTACATTCCAATGAAAAGTTTTTTTTGGATTTATTTGAATTATTTTACCTTGAGGTCAAAGGTCAAGATCCCACAAAGGATATTACGGTACGCGACACACCACTTTATGGTCATGCACCCACATACCAAATATCATTGACCTATCTCGAAAGACAAAAATGTTATGGCCCGGACAAGAAAATAATATTTAAAAAACAATTATTTGACCTTGAGGTCAAAGGTCAAGGTCCCACGAAGGTCATTACGGTACGCGTTACACCACCTTATGGCCATGCACCTACGAAGTATTTTCCAATGAACAGTTTTGTTGGATTTATTTGAATTATTTTACCTTGAGCTCAAAGGTCAAGGTCCCACGAGGTCATTATGGTACGCGACATACCATCTTATGGTCATGCATCCACATTCCAAATATCATTGACCTATCTTGAAAGAAAAAAATGTTATGGCCCTGACAAGAAAATGCTATTTAAAAAACAATTATTTGACCTTGAGGTCAAAGAACAAGGTCCCATGAAGGTAATTATGGCACACGACACACCGCCTTATGGTCATGCACACACATGCCATATATCATTGACCAATCTCGAAAGACAAAAATTGTATGGCCCGGACAAGAACATACTATTTCAAAAACAATTATTTTACCTTGAGGTCAAACGTCAAGGTCCACTGAGGTAATTACGGTACACAACACATCGCCTTATGGCGATGCACCTACGAAATATCTTTCAAAGAACATTTTTTTTTTATTTATTTGAATTATTTGACCTTGAGGTCAAAGTTCAAGGTTCCACAAAGGTCATTACGGTACGCGACACACCACCTTATCGTCATGCACCCACATACCAAATATCATTGAACTATCTCAAAAGACAAAAAAATTATGACCTGGACAAGAAAATAATATTTAAAAAAACAATTGTTTGACCTTGACATCAAATGTCAAGGTCCCATGAAAGTCATTACGGTACGCGACACACCGCCTTATGGTCATGCACCTTCCAACTACATTCCAATGAACAGTTTTTTTGGATTTATTTGAATTATTTGACCTTTTTGTGAAGAACCCACAAAGGACATTACGGTACGCGACACACCACTTTATGGTCATGCACCCACATACCAAATATCATTGACCTATCTCGAAAGACAAAAAATGTTATGGCCCGGACAAGAAAATAATATTTAAAAAACAATTATTTGACCTTGAGGTCAAAGGTCAAGGTCCCACGAAGGTCATTACGGTACGCGAGACACCACCTTATGGCCATGCACCTACGAAGTATTTTCCAGTGAACAGTTTTGTTGGATTTATTTGAATTATTTTACCTTGAGATCAAAGGTCAAGGTCCCACGAGGTCATTATGGTACGCGACATACCATCTTATGGTCATGCATCCACATACCAAATATCATTGACCTATCTTGAAAGACAAAAATGTTATGGCCCTGACAAGAAAATGCTATTTAAAAAACAATTATTTGACTTTGAGGTCAAAGAACAAGGTCCCACGAAGGTCATTATGGCACACGACACACCGCCTTATGGTCATGCACCCACATACCAAATATCATTGACCTATCTCTAAAGACAAATATGTTATGGCCCGGACAACAAAATACCCAAAAAAAACAATTATTTTACCTTGAGGTCAAACGTCAAGGTCCCACTGAGGTTATTACGGTACACAACACACGGCCTTTATGGCGATACACCTACGAAATATCTTCCAATGAACAGTTTTTTTTAATTTATTTGAATTATTTGACCTTGAGGTCAAAGTTCAAGGTCCCACAAAGGTCATTACGGTACGCGACACACCACCTTATCGTCATGCACCAACATACCAAATATCATTGAACTATCTCAAAAGAGAAACAAATTATGACCCGGACAAGAAAATAATATTTAAAAAACAATTGTTTGACCTTGACATCAAATGTCAAGGTCCCATGAAGGTCATTACGGTACGCGACACACCGCCTTATGGTCATGCACCTACGAACTACATTCCAATGAAAAGTTGTTTGGGATTTATTTGAATTATTTGACCTTGAGGTCAAAGGTCAAGATCCCAAACAGGACATTACGGTACGCGACACACCACTTTATGGTCATGCACCCACATACCAAATATCATTGACCTATCTCGAAAGACAAAAATGTTATGGCCCGTACAAGAAAATAATATTTAAAAAACAATTATTTGACCTTGAGGTCAAAGGTCAAGGTCCCACGAAGGTCATTACGGTACGCGACACACCACCTTATGGCCATGCACCTACGAAGTATTTTCCAATGAACAGTTTTGTTGGATTTATTTGAATTATTTTACCTTGAGATCAAAGGTCAAGATCCCAGAAAGGACATTACGGTACGCGACACACCACTTTATGGTCATGCACCCACATACCAAATATCATTGACCTATCTGGAAAGACAAAAATGTTATGGCCCGGACAACAAAATACTATTTAAAAAAACAATTATTTGACTTTGAGGTCCAAGGTCAAGGTCCCACGAAGGTCATTGCGGAAAACGACACACCACCTTATAGTCATGCACACACATGCCATATATCATTGACCAATCTCGAAAGACAAAAATGTTATGGCCCGGACAAGAAAATACTATTTCAAAAACAATTATTTTACCATGAGGTCAAACGTCAAGGTCCCACTGAGGTAATTACGGTACACAACACACCGCCTTATGGCGATGCACCTACGAAATATCTTCCAATGAACATATTTTTTTTCATTTATTTGAATTATTTGACCTTGAGGTCAAAGTTCAAGGTCCCACAAAGGTCATTACGGTACGCGACACACAAAAATGTTATGGCCCGGACAATAAAATAATATTTAAAAAACAATTGTTTGACCTTGACATCAAATGTCAAGGTCCCACGAAGGTCATTACGGTACGCGACACACCGACTTATGGTCATACACCCACATACCAAATCTCATTGACCTATCTGGAAAAAAAAATGTTATGGATGGAGAAGAAAATATTATTTAAAAAACAATTATTTGACCTGGAGGTCAAAAGTCAAGGTCCTACGAAGTTCACTACGGTACGCATCACACCGCCTTATGGTCATACACCCACATACCAAATATCTAGAAAGACAAAAATGTTATCGCCCAGACAAGAAAATACTATTTAAACTAGAGGCTCAGGTGAGCCAATATCGCTCACCTGCTATAAATAAGTCCTCTTAAGAATGTCTGCATGCCGAATACATCTAAGTTACTATTCAAATCCCATAGGGTTCTATGTTAAAACTATGTCAGCTCATGGCAGCCATCTTGGATGAAGGTTGTGGTCACCGGACACAATTTTGAAAGTATATACTACCCAAGGAACAACCATGACATGTTTGCTTTACATTGGCTGACTGGTTTCAGAAGAGAAGACTTTTAAACAATTTTCCCATTGGGTCCCATGTTAAAACTATGGCCGCTGACGGCGGCCATTTTGGACTGAGATTCGGGTCACTGCACACAATTTTGGAAGTTGACCACCGAAGGACCATCGATGACATGCTTGCTATATTGGTTTACTGGTTTCAGAGGAGAAGATTTTAAAACATTTTTTCCCATAGGGTCCTATGCTAAAACTATGTCCGCTGATGGCGGCCATCTTGGATGGATGTCGGGGTCACATGATATTCTTTTGAAAGTTGACCACCTAAGGACCATTCATGCCATGTTTGTTTTAAACTGACTTGCTGGTTTCAGAGGAAAAACTTTTTAAACATTTTTCCTTTAGGGTTCTATGTTAAAACTAAGTCGAGTCATGGCGGCCATCTTGGGTATGCGATCGGCACAAAAATAACAAATTTAGTTGAGGACCATTCAGTCACCAGTTCTGCAATGTTACAATTCCATCGGCTGAGTAGTTTCTGACAAGAAGATTTTCAAAGTTTCAACCAATCAGAACACATTATTGGCCCTGGCGGCCATGTTGGTTTTCCAATCTAAACCAAAATAACAAATTTGGTTGAGGACCTACCAATGAACATTTCTGCATAGTTTGGTCCAAATCTGTTCAGTAGTTACAAAGAAGAAGATGAAAGTATGAAACGTTTACAGACGCGGACGACGACGACGACAACGCCGACGACGACAACGGAAGAAGAAAAGTGATGACAAAAGCCCACATGTCCCTTTGGGTCAGGTGAACTAAAAACAATTATTTGACCTTGATGTCAAAGGTCAAGGTTCCACGAAGGTCATTACGATACGCAACACACCGCCTTATGGTCGTACACCAACACACCAAATATCATTGACCTATCTCTAAAAACAAATATGTTATGGCTCGGACAACAAAATACTATTTAAAAAAACAATTATTTGACCTTGAGGTCAAAGGTCAAGGTCCCATGAAGGTCATTATGGAATACGAGACACTGCCTTATGGTAATGCATCCACATACCAAATATCATTGACCTATCTCGAAAGACAAAAATGTTATGACCCGGACCAGAAAATACTATTTAAAAAAAACAATTATTTGACCTTGAGGTCAAAGATCAAGGTCCCACGAAGGTCATTACGGTACGCGACACACCGCCTTATGGTCATGCACCTACGAACTACATTCCAATGAACAGTTTTTTTGGATTTATTTGAATTATTTGACCTTGAGGTCAAAGGTCAAGATTCCACAAAGGACATTACGGTACGCGACACACCACTTTATGGTCATGCACCCACATACCAAATATCATTGACCTATCTCGAAAGACAAAAATGTTATGGCCCGGACAAGAAAATACTATTTAAAAAAAAATGATTTGACCTTGAGGTCAAAGGTCAAGGTCCCACGAAGGTCATTACGGTACGCGACACACCACCTTATGGCCATGCACATACGAAGTATTTTCCAATGAACAGTTTTGTTGGATTTATTTGAATTATTTTACCTTGAGCTCAAATGTCAAGGTCCCACGATGTCACTATGGTACGCGACATACCATCTTATGGTCATGCATCCACATACCAAATATCATTGACCTATCTTGAAAGACAAAAAATGTATGGCCCTGACAAGAAAATGCTATTTAAAAAACAATTATTGGACCTTGAGGTCAAAGAACAAGGTCCCACGAAGGTCATTATGGCACACGACACACCGCCTTATGGTCATGCACCCACATACCAAATATCATTGACCTATCTCTAAAGACAAATATGTTATGGCCTGGACAACAAAATACTATTAAAAAAAACAATTATTTGACCTTGAGGTCCAAGGTCAAGGTCCCACGAAGGTCATTATGGTATACGACATACCATCTTATGGTCATGCATCCACATACCAAATATCATTGAACTATCTTGAAAGACAAAAAATTTATGGCCCTGACAAGAAAATGCTATTTAAAAAACAATTATTAGACCTTGAGGTCAAAGAACAAGGTCCCACGAAGGTCATTATGGCACACGACACACCGCCTTATGGTCATGCACCCACATACCAAATATCATTGACCTATCTCTAAAGACAAATATGTTATGGCCCGGACAACAAAATACTATTAAAAAAAAAAAATATTTGACCTTGAGGTCCAAGGTCAAGGTCCCACGAAGGTCATTAGGGTATACGACACACTGCCATATGGTCATGCATCCACATACCAAATATCATTGACCTATCTCGAAAGACAAAAATGTTATGACTCGGACAAGAAAATACTATTTAAAAAACATTTATTTGACCTTGAGGTCAAAGTTCAAGGTCCCATGAAGGTCATTGCCGAAAACGACACACCGCCTTATAGTCATGCACACACATACCATATATCATTGACCAATCTCGAAAGACTAAAATAGTATGGCCCGAACAAGAAAATACTATTTAAAAAACAATTATTTTACCTTGAGCTCAAACGTTAAGGTCCCACTGAGGTAATTACGGTACACAACACTCCGCCTTATGGCCATGCACGTACGAACTATCTTCCAATGAAAAGATTCGTTGGATTTATTTGAATTATTTGACCTTGAGGTCAAAGTTCAAGGTCACACAAAGGTCATTACGGTACGCGTCACACAAAAATGTTATGGCCCGGACAATAAAATAATATTTAAAACACAATTGTTTGACCTTGACATCAAATGTCAAGGTCCCACGAAGGTCATTACGGTACGCGACACACCGACTTATGGTCATACACCCACATACCAAATATCATTGACCTATCTCGAAAAAAAAGGTTATGGATGGAGAAGAAAATATTATTTAAAAAACAATTATTTGACCTGGAGGTCAAAAGTCAAGGTCCTACGAAGTTCATTACGGTACGCATCACACCGCCTAATGGTCATACACCCACATACCAAATATCTAGAAAGACAAAAATGTTATGGCCCGGACAAGAAAATACTATTTAAAAAAAACAATTATTTGACCTTGAGGTCAAAGGTCAAGGTCCCACGAAGGTCATTACGGTACGCGACACACCACCTTATGGCCAGGCACATACGAAGTATTTTCCAATGAAAAGTTTTGTTGGATTTATTTGAATTATTTTACCTTGAGCTCAAAGGTCAAGGTCCAACGAGGTCATTATGGTACGCGACATACCATCTTATGGTCATGCATCCACATACCAAATATCATTGACCTATCTTGAAAGACAAAAATGTTAAGGCCCTGACAAGAAAATGCTATTTAAAAAACAATTATTGGACCTTGAGGTCAAAGAACAAGGTCCCACGAAGGTCATTATGGCACACGACACACCGCCTTATGGTCATGCACCCACATACCAAATATCATTGACCTATCTCTAAAGACAAATATGTTATGGCCCGGACAACAACATACTATTTAAAAAAACAATTATTTGAATTTGAGGTCCAAGGTCAAGGTCCCACGAAGGTCATTATGGTATACGACACACTGCCATATGGTCATGCATCCACATACCAAATATCATTGACCTATCTCGAAAGACAAAAATGTTATGACCCGGACAAGAACATACTATTTAAAAAACATTTATTTGACCTTGAGGTCAAAGTTCAAGGTCCCACGAAGGTCATTGCCGAAAACGACACACCGCCTTATAGTCATGCACACACATACCATATATCATTGACCATTCTCGAAAGACTAAAATGTTATGGCCCGAACAAGAAAATACTATTTAAAAAACAATTATTTTACCTTGAGCTCAAACGTTAAGGTCCCACTGAGGTAATTACGGTACACAATACTCCGCCTTATGGCCATGCACCTACGAACTATCTTCCAATGAAAAGATTCGTTGGATTTATTTGAATTATTTGACCTTGAGGTCAAAGTTCAAGGTCCCACAAAGGTCATTACGGTACGCGACACACAAAAATGTTATGGCCCGGACAATAAAATAATATTTAAAAAACAATTGTTTGACCTTGACATCAAGTGTCAAGGTCACACGAAGGTCATTACGGTACGCGACACATCGACTTATGGTCATACACCTACATACCAAATATCATTGACCTATCTCGAAAAAAAAATGTTATGGATGGAGAAGAAAATATTATTTAAAAAACAATTATTTGACCTGGAGGTCAAAAGTCAAGGTCCTACGAAGTTCACTACGGTACGCATCACACCGCCTTATGGTCATACACCCACATACCAAATATCTAGAAAGACAAAAATGTTATCGTCCAGACAAGAACATACTATTTAAACTAGAGGCTCAGGTGAGCCAATATCGCTCACCTCCTATAAATAAGTCCTCTTCAAAATGTCTGCATGCCGAATACATCTAAGTTACTATTCAAATCCCATAGGGTTCTATGTTAAAACTATGTCAGCTCATGGCAGCCATCTTGGATGAAGGTTGTGGTCACCGGACACAATTTTGAAAGTATATACTACCCAAGGAACAACCATGACATGTTTGCTTTACATTGGCTGACTGGTTTCAGAAGAGAAGACTTTTAAACAATTTTCCCATTGGGTCCTATGTTAAAACAATGGCCGCTAACGGCGGCCATTTTGGACCGAGATTCGGGTCACTGAACACAATTTTGGAAGTTGACCACCGAAGGACCATCGATGACATGCTTGCTATATTGGTTTACTGGTTTCAGAGGAGAAGATTTTAAAACATTTTTTCCCATAGGGTCCTATGCTAAAACTATGTCCGCTAATGGCGGCCATATTGGATGGATGTCGGGGTCACATGATATTCTTTTGAAAGTTAACCACCTAAGGACCATTCATGCCATGTTTGCTGTAAACTGACTTGCTGGTTTCAGAGGAAAAACTTTTTAAACATTTTTCCTTTAGGGTTCTATGTTAAAACTAAGTCGAGTCATGGCGGCCATCTTGGTTATGCGATCGGCACAAAAATAACAAATTTAGTAGAGGACCATTCAGTCACCAGTTCTGCAATGTTACAATTCCATCGGCTGAGTAGTTTCTGACAAGAAGATTTTCAAAGTTTCAACCAATCAGAACACATTATTGGCCCTGGCGGCCATGTTGGTTTTCCAATCTAAACCAAAATAACAAATTTGGTAGAGGACCTACCAATGAACATTTCTGCCAAGTTTGGTCCAAATCTGTTCAGTAGTTACAAAGAAGAAGATGAAAGTATGAAACGTTTACAGACGCGGACGACGACGACGACGGAAGAAGAAAAGTGATGACAAAAGCCCACATGTCCCTTTGGGTCAGGTGAGCTAAAAACAATTATTTGACCTTAATGTCAAAGGTCAAGGATCCACGAAGGTCATTACGATACGCAACATACCGCCTTATGGTCATACACCAACACACCAAATATCATTGACCTATCTCTAAAGACAAATATGTTATGGCTCGGATAACAAAATACTATTTAAAAAAACAATTATTTGACCTTGAGGTCAAAGGTCAAGGTCCCATGAAGGTCATTATGGAATACGAGACACTGCCTTATGGTAATGCACCCACATACCAAATATCATTGACCTATCTCGAAAGACAAAAATGTTATGGCCCGGACAAGAAAATACTGTTTAAAAACAACAATTATTTGACCTTGAGGTCAAAGATCAAGGTCCCACGAAGGTCATTACGGTACGCGACACACCACCTTATGGCCATGCACATACGAAGTATTTTCCAATGAACAGTTTTGTTGGATATATTTGAAATATTTTACCTTTGAGCTCAAAGGTCAAGGTCCCACGAGGTCATTATGGTACGCGACATACCATCTTATGGTCATGCATCCACATACCAAATATCATTGACCTATCTTGAAAGACAAAAATAATATGGCCCTGACAAGAAAATGCTATTTAAAAACAATTATTGGACCTTGAGGTCAAAGAACAAGGTCCCACGAAGGTCATTATGGTATACGACACACTGCCATATGGTCATGCATCCACATACCAAATATCATTGACCTATCTCTAAAGACAAATATGTTATGGCCCGGACAACAAAATACTATTTAAAAAAACAATTATTTGACCTTGAGGCCCAAGTTCAAGGTCCCACGAAGGTCATTGCCGAAAACGACACACCGCCTTATAGTCATGCACACACATACCATATATCATTGACCAATCTCGAAAGACTAAAATGTTATGGCCCGAACAAGAAAATACTATTTAAAAACAATTATTTTACCTTGAGCTCAAACGTTAAGGTCCCACTGAGGTAATTACGGTACACAACACTCCGCCTTATGGCCATGCACCTACGAACTATCTTCCAATGAAAAGATTCGTTGGATTTATTTGAATTATTTGACCTTGAGGTCAAAGTTCAAGGTCCCACAAAGGTCATTACGGTACGCGACACACAAAAATGTTATGGCCGGGACAATAAAATAATATTTAAAAAACAATTGTTTGACCTTGACATCAAATGTCAAGGTCCCACGAAGGTCATTACGGTACGCGACACACCGACTTATGGTCATACACCTACATACCAAATATCATTGACCTATCTCGAAAAAAAAATGTTATGGATGGAGAAGAAAATATTATTTAAAAAACAATTATTTGACCTGGAGGTCAAAAGTCAAGGTCCTACGAAGTTCACCATGGTACGCATCACACCGCCTTATGGTCATACACCCACATACCAAATATCTAGAAAGACAAAAATGTTATCGTCCAGACAAGAACATACTATTTAAACTAGAGGCTCAGGTGAGCCAATATCGCTCACCTGCTATAAATAAGTCCTCTTAAGAATGTCTGCATGCCGAATACATCTAAGTTACTATTCAAATCCCATAGGGTTCTATGTTAAAACTATGTCAGCTCATGGCAGCCATCTTGGATGAAGGTTGTGGTCACCGGACACAATTTTGAAAGTATATACTACCCAAGGAACAACCATGACATGTTTGCTTTACATTGGCTGACTGGTTTCAGAAGAGAAGACTTTTAAACAATTTTCCCATTGGGTCCTATGTTAAAACTATGGCCGCTAACGGCGCCATTTTGGACCGAGATTCGGGTCACTGAACACAATTTTGGAAGTTGACCACCGAAGGACCATCGATGACATGCTTGCTATATTGGTTTACTGGTTTCAGAGGAGAAGATTTTAAAACATTTTTTTCCATAGGGTCCTATGCTAAAACTATGTCCGCTGATGGCGGCCATCTTGGATGGATGTCGGGGTCACATGATATTCTTTTGAAAGTTAACCACCTAAGGACCATTCATGCCATGTTTGCT
>MJUT01021370.1:29089-62408 GCA_002080005.1 Gigantidas platifrons | reverse complement strand
TGGCGGCCATCTTGGTTATGCGATCGGCACAAAAATAACAAATTTAGTAGAGGACCATTCAGTCACCAGTTCTGCAATGTTACAATTCCATCGGCTGAGTAGTTTCTGACAAGAAGATTTTCAAAGCTTCAACCAATCAGAACACATTATTGGCCCTGCCGGCCATGTTGGTTTTCCAATCTAAACCAAAATAACAAATTTGGTAGAGGACTTACCAATGAACATTTCTGCCAAGTTTGGTCCATATCTGTTCAGTAGTTACAAAGAAGAAGATGAAAGTATGAAACGTTTACAGACGCGGACGACGACGACGACAACGTCGACGACGACGACGGAAGAAGAAAAGTGATGACAAAAGGCCACATGTCCCTTTGGGTCAGGTGAGCTAAAAACAATTATTTGACCTTGATGTCAAAGGTCAAGGTTCCACGAAGGTCATTACGATACACAACACACCGCCTTATGGTCATACACCAACACACCAAATATCATTGACCTATCTCTAAAGACAAATATGTTATGGCTCGGACAACAAAATACTATTTAAAAAACAATTATTTGACCTTGAGGTCAAAGGTCAAGGTCCCATGAAGGTCATTATGGAATACGAGACACTGCCTTATGGTAATGCATCCACATACTAAATATCATTGACCTATCTCGAAAGACAAAAATGTTATGACCCGGACCAGAAAATACTATTTAAAAAAAACAATTATTTCACCTTGAGGTCAAAGGTCAAGGTCCCACGAAGGTCATTACGGTACGCGAGACACCGCCTTATGGTCATGCACCTACGAACTACATTCCAATGAACAGTTTTTTGGATTTATTTGAATTATTTCACCTTGAGGTCAAAGGTCAAGATTCCACAAAGACATTACGGTACGCGACACACCACTTTATGGTCATGCACCCACATACCAAATATCATTGACCTATCTCGAAAGACAAAAATGTTATGGCCCGGACAAGAAAATACTATTTAAAAAAAACAATTATTTGACCTTGAGGTCAAAGGTCAAGGTCCCACGAAGATCATTACGGTACGCGACACACCACCTTATGGCCATGCACATACGAATTATTTTCCAATATACAGTTTTGTTGGATTTATTTGAATTATTTTACCTTGAGCTCAAAGGTCAAGGTCCCACGAGGTCACTATGGTACGCGACATACCATCTTATGGTCATGCACCCACATACCAAATATCATTGACCTATCTCTAAAGACAAATATGTTATGGCCCGGACAACAAAATACTATTTAAAAAAACATTTATTTGACCTTGAGGTCCAAGGTCAAGGTCCCACGAAGGTCATTATGGTATACGACACACTGCCATATGGTCATGCATCCACATACCAAATATCATTGACCTATCTCGAAAGACAAAAATGTTATGACCCGGACAAGAAAATACTATTTAAAAAACATTTATTTGACCTTGAGGTCAAGGTTCAAGGTCCCACGAAGGTCATTGCCGAAAACCACACACCGCCTTATAGTCATGCACACACATACCATATATCATTGACCAATCTCGAAAGACTAAAATATTATGGCCCGAACAAGAAAATACTATTTAAAAAACAATTATTTTACCTTGAGCTCAAACGTTAAGGTCCCACTGAGGTAATTACGGTACACAACACTCCGCCTTATGGCCATGCACCTACGAACTATCTTCCAATGAAAAGATTCGTTGGATTTATTGGAATTATTTGACCTTGAGGTCAAAGTTCAAGGTCCCACAAAGGTCATTACGGTACGTGACACACAAAAATGTTATGGCCCGGACAATAAAATAATATTTAAAAAACAATTGTTTGACCTTGACATCAAATGTCAAGGTCCCACGAAGGTCATTACGGTACGCGACACACCGACTTATGGTCATACACCTACATACCAAATATCATTGACCTATCTCGAAAAAAAAATGTTATGGATGGAGAAGAAAATATTATTTAAAAAACAATTATTTGACCTGGAGGTCAAAAGTCAAGGTCCTACGAAGTTCACTACGGTACGCATCACACCGCCTTATGGTCATACACCCACATACCAAATATCTAGAAAGACAAAAATGTTATGGCCCAGAAAACAAAATACTATTTAAACTAGAGACTCAGGTGAGCCAATATCGCTCACCTGCTATAAATAAGTCCTCTTAAGAATGTCTGCATGCCGAATACATCTAAGTTACTATTCAAATCCCATAGGGTTCTATGTTAAAACTATGTCAGCTCATGGCAGCCATCTTGGATGAAGGTTGTGGTCACCGGACACAATTTTGAAAGTATATACTACCCAAGGAACAACCATGACATGTTTGCTTTACATTGGCTGACTGGTTTCAGAAGAGAAGACTTTTAAACAATTTTCCCATTGGGTCCTATGTTAAAACTATGGCCGCTGACGGCGGCCATTTTGGACCGAGATTCGGGTTACTGAACACAATTTTGGAAGTTGACCACCGAAGGACCATCGATGACATGCTTGCTATATTGGTTTACTGGTTTCAGAGGAGAAGATTTTAAAACATTTTTTCCCATAGGGTCCTATGCTAAAACTATGTCCGCTGATGGCGGCCATCTTGGATGGATGTCGGGGTCACATGATATTCTTTTGAAAGTTAACCACCTAAGGACCATTCATGCCATGTTTGCTTTAAACTGACTTGCTGGTTTCAGAGGAAAAACTTTTTAAACATTTTTCCCTTAGGGTTCTATGTTAAAACTAAGTCGAGTCTTGGCGGCCATCTTGGTTATGCGATCGGCACAAAAATAACAAATTTAGTAGAGGACCATTCAGTCACCAGTTCTGCAATGTTACAATTCCATCGGCTGAGTAGTTTCTGACAAGAAGATTTTCAAAGTTTCAACCAATCAGAACACATTATTGGCCCTGGCGGCCATGTTGGTTTTCCAATCTAAACCAAAATAACAAATTTGGTAGAAGACCTACCAATGAACATTTCTGCCAAGATTGGTCCAAATCTGTTCAGTAGTTATAAAGAAGAAGATGAAAGTATGAAACGTTTACAGACGCGGACGACGACGACGACAACGCCGACGACGACGACGGAAGAAGAAAAGTGATGACAAAAGGCCACATGTCCCTTTGGGTCAGGTGAGCTAAAAACAATTATTTGACCTTGATGTCAAAGGTCAAGGTTCCACGAAGGTCATTATGGAATACGAGACACTGCCTTATGGTAATGCATCCACATACCAAATATCATTGACCTATCTCGAAAGACAAAAATGTTATGACCCGGACCAGAAAATACTATTTAAAAAATACAATTATTTGACCTTGAGGTCAAAGGTCAAGGTCCCACGAAGGTCATTACGGTACGCGACACACCGCCTTATGGTCATGCACCTACGAACTACATTCCAATGAACAGTTTTTTTGGATTTATTTGAATTATTTGACCTTGAGGTCAAAGGTCAAGATTCCACAAAGGACATTACGGTACGCGACACACCACTTTATGGTCATGCACCCACATACCAAATATCATTGACCTATCTCGAAAGACAAAAATGTTATGGCCCGGAGAAGAAAATACTATTTAAAAAAAACAATTATTTGACCTTGAGGTCAAAGGTCAAGGTCCCACGAAGGTCATTACGGTACGCGACACACCACATTATGGTCATGCAAATACGAAGTATTTTCCAATGAACAGTTTTGTTGGATTTATTTGAATTATTTTACCTTGAGCTCAAAGGTCAAGGTCCCACGAGGTCATTATGGTACGCGACATACCATCTTATGGTCATGCTTCCACATACCAAATATCATTGACCTATCTTGAAAGACAAAACTGTTATGGCCCTGACAAGAAAATGCTATTTAAAAAATAATTATTGGACCTTGAGGTCAAAGAACAAGGTCCCACGAAGGTCATTATGGCACACGACACACCGCCTTATGGTCATGCACCCACATACCAAATATCATTGACCTATCTCTAAAGACAAATATGTTATGGCCCAGACAACAAAATACTATTTAAAAAAACAATTATTTGACCTTGAGGTCCAAGGTCAAGGTCCCACGAAGGTCAATATGGTATACGACACACTGCCATATGGTCATGCATCCACATACCAAATATCATTGACCTATCTCGAAAGACAAAAATGTTATGACCCGGACAAGAAAATACTATTTAAAAAACATTTATTTGACCTTGAGGTCAAAGTTCAAGGTCCCACGAAGGTCATTGCCGAAAATCACACACCGCCTTATAGTCATGCACACACATGCCATATATCATTGACCAATCTGGAAAGACAAAAATGTTATGGTCCGGACAAGAAAATACTATTTCAAAAACAATTATTTTACCTTAAGTTCAAACGTCAAGGTCCCACTGAGGTAATTACGGTACACAACACACCGCCTTATGGCGATGCACCTACGAAATATCTTCCAATGAACAGTTTTTTTATATTTATTTGAATTATTTGACCTTGAGGTCAAAGTTCAAGGTCCCACAAAGGTCATTACGGTACGCGACACAACACTTTATGGTCATGCACCCACATACCAAATATCATTGACCTATCTCGAAACACAAAAATGTTATGGCCCGGACAAGAAAATAATATTTAAAAAACAATTATTTGACCTTGAGGTCAAAGGTCATGGTCCCACAAAGGTCATTATGGTACGCGACACACCACCTTATGGCCATGTACCTACGAAGTATTTTCAAATGAACAGTTTTGTTGGATTTATTTGAATTATTTTACCTTGAGCTCAAAGATCAAGGTCCCACGAGGTCATTATGGTACGCGACATACCATCTTATGGTCATGCATCCACATACCAAATATCATTGACCTATCTTGAAAGACAAAAATGTTATGGCCCTGACAAGAAAATGCTATTTAAAAAACAATTATTTTACCTGGAGGTCAAACGTCAAGGTCCCACTGAGGTAATTACGGTACACAACACACCGGCTTATGGCGATGCACCTACGAAATATCTTCCAATGAACATTTGTTTATTTATTTATTTGAATTATTTGACCTTGAGGTCAAAGTTCAAGGTGCCACAAAGGTTATTACGGTACGCGACACACCACCTTATCGTCATGCACCCACATACCAAATATCATTGAACTATCTCAAAAGACAAACATGGTATGGCCCGGACAAGAAAATAATATTTAAAAAACAATTGTTTGACCTTGACATCAAATGTCAAGATGAAACGAAGGTCAGTACGGTACGAGACACACCGCCTTATGGTCATGCACCTACGAACTATCTTCCAATGAAAAGTTTATTTGGATTTATTTGAATTATTTGACCTTGAGGTCAAAGGTCAAGCTCC
This sequence comes from Gigantidas platifrons, assembly GCA_002080005.1. NCBI lineage: Eukaryota > Metazoa > Mollusca > Bivalvia > Mytilida > Modiolidae > Gigantidas > Gigantidas platifrons. Next base: position 57,044 of record MJUT01021370.1, on the reverse strand, counting down.
CACAAAGGTCATCACGGTACGCGACACACCACTTTATGGTCATGCACCCACATACCAAATATCATTGACCTATCTCGAAAGACAAAAATGTTATGGCCCGGACAGGAAACCACTATTTAAAAAACAATTATTTTACCTTGAGGTCAAAGGTCAAGGTCCCATAAAGATCATTATTGCACACGACACACTGACCTATGGTCATACACCCAAATACAAAATATCATTGACCTATCTCAAAAGACAAAAATGTTATTGCCCTGACAAGAAAATAATATTTAAAAAACAATTATTTGACCTTGAGGTTAAAGGTCAAGGCCCCATGAAGGTCATTACGGTACGCGACACACCATCGTATGGCCTTGCACCTACGAAGTATCTTCCAATGAACAGTTTTGTTTGATTTATTTGAATTATTTTACCTTGAGCTCAAAGGTCAACGTTCCACGAGGTCATTATGTTACGCGACATACCATCTTATGGTCATGCATCCACATACCAAATATCATTGACCTATCTTGAAAGACAAAATGTTATGGCCCTGACAAGAAAATGCTATTTAAAAAACAATTATTTTACATTGAGGTCAAACGTCTAGGTCCCACTGAGGTAATTACGGTACACAACACACCGCCTTATGGCGATGCACCTACGAAATATCTTCCAATGAACAGTTTTTTTTTATTTATTTGAATTATTTGACCTTGAGGTCAAAGTTCAAGGTGCCACAAAGGTCATTACGGTACGCGACACACCACCTTGTCGTCATGCACCCACATATCAAATATCATTGACCTATCTCGAAAGACAAAAATGTTATGGCCCGGACAGGAAAACACTATTTAAAAAACAATTATTTTACCTTGAGGTCAAAGGTCAAGGTCCCATAAAGATCATTATTGCACGCGACACACCGACCTATGGTCATACACCCAAATACAAAATATCATTGACCTATCTCGAAAGACAAAAATGTTATTGCCCTGACAAGAAAATAATATTTAAAAAACAATTATTTGACCTTGAGGTCAAAGGTCAAGGCCCCATGAAGGTCATTACGGTACGCGACACACCATCGTATGGCCTTGAACCTACGAAGTATCTTCCAATGAACAGTTTTGTTTGATTTATTTGAAATATTTTACCTTGAGCTCAAAGGTCAAGGTTCCACGAGGTCATTATGGTACGCGACATACCATCTTATGGTCATGCATCCACATACCAAATATCATTGACCTATCTCGAAAGACAAAAATGTTATGGCCCGGACAGGAAAACACTATTTAAAAAACAATTATTTTACCTTGAGGTCAAAGGTCAAGGTCCCATAAAGATCATTATTGCACGCGACACACCGACCTATGGTCATACACCCAAATACAACATATCATTGACCTATCTCGAAAGACAAAAATGTTATTGCCCTGACAAGAAAATAATATTTAAAAAACAATTATTTGACCTTGAGGTCAAAGGTCAAGGTCCCATGAAGGTCATTACGGTACGCGACACACCATCTTATGGCCATGCACCTACGAAGTATCTTCCAATGAACAGTTTTGTTGGATTTATTTCAATTATTTTACCTTGAGCTCAAAGGTCAAGGTCCCACGAGGTCATTATGGTACCCGACATACCATCTTATGGTCATGCATCCACATACCAAATATCATTGACCTATCTCTAAAGACAAAAATGTTATGGCCCTTACAAGAAAATGCTATTTAAAAAACAATTATTTGACCTTGAGGTCAAAGAACAAGGTCCCACGAAGGTCATCATGGCACACGACACACCGCCTTATGGTCATGCACCCACATACCAAATATAATTGACATATCTCGAAAGACAAAAATGTTTGACCCGGACAAGAAAATACTATTTCAAAAACAATTATTTTATCTTGAGGTCAAACGTCAAGGTCCCAATGGGGTAATTACGGTACACAACACACCGCCTTATGGTGATGCACCTACGGAATATCTTCCAATGAACAGTTTTTTTTATTTATTTGAATTATTTGACCTTCAGGTCAAAGTTCAAGGTCCCACAAAGGTCATTACGGTACCCGACACGCAACCTTCTCGTCATGCACCCACATACCAAATATCATTGAACTATCTGAAAAGACAAAATGTTATGACCCGAACAAGAAAATACTATTTAAAAAATATTTATTTGACCTTGAGGTCAAAGTTCAAGGTCCCACGAAGGTCATTGCGGAAAACGACACACCACCTTATAGTCATGCACACACATGCCATATATCATTGACCATTCTCGAAAGGCAAAAATGTTATGACCCGGACAAGAACATACTATTTCAAAAACAATTACTTTACCTTGAGGTCAAACGTCAAGGTCCCACTGAGGTAATTACGGTACACAACACACCGCCTTATGGCGATGCACCTACGAAATATCTTCCAATGAATAGTTTTTTTTTATGTATTTGAATTATTTGACCTTGAGGTCAAAGGTCAAGGCCCCACGAAGATCATTATGGCACACGACACACCGCCTTATGGTCATACAACCACATACTAAATATCATTGACCTATCTCAAAAGATAAAAATGTTATTGCCCGGACAAGAAAATACTATTTAAAAAAACAATTAGTTGACCTTGAGGTCAAAGGTCAAGGTCCCACGAAGGTCATTACGGTACGCGACACACCACCTTATGGCCATGCATCTACGAGGTATCTTCCAATGAACAGTTTTGTTGGATTTATTTGAATTCATTTACCTTGAGCTCAAAGGTCAAGGTCCCACGAGGTCATTATGGTACGCAACATACCATCTTATGGTCATGCATCCACAAGCCAAATATCATAGACCTATCTTGAAGGACAAAAATGTTATGGCCCTGACAAGAAAATGCTATTTAAAAAACAATTATTTTACCTTGAGGTCAAAGGGCAAGGTCCCATGAAGATCATTATTGCACGCGACACACCGACCTATGGTCATACACCCACATACAAAATATCATTGACCTATCTCGAAAGACAAATATGCTATGGCCCGGACAACAAAATACTTTAAAAAAAAACAATTATTTGACCTTGTTGTCAAAGGTCAAGGTCCCACGAAGGTCATTATGGTATACGACACACTGCCTTATGGTCATGCATCCACATACCAAATATCATTGACCTATCTCAAAAGACAAAAATGTTATTGCCCGGACAAGAAAATAATATTTAAAAAACAATTATTTGACCTTGATGTCAAAGGTCAAGGTCCATGAAGGTCATTACGGTACGCGACACACCATCTTATGGCCATGCACCTACGAAGTATCTTCCAATGACCAGTTTTGTTGGATTTATTTGAATTATTTTACCTTGAGCTCAAAGATCAAGGTCCCACGAGGTCATTTTGGTACGCGACATCCCATCTGATGGTCATGCATCAACATACCAAATATCATTGACCTATCTTGAAAGAAAAAAATGGTTATGGCCCAGACAGGAAAATACTATTTAAAAAACAATTATTTTACCTTGAGGTCAAAGGTCAAGGTCCCATGAAGATCATTATTGCACGCGACACACCGACCTATGGTCATACATCCACATACAAAATATCATTGACCTATCTCGAAAGACAAAAATGTTATTGCCCGACAAGAAAATAATATTTAAAAAACAATTATTTGACCTTGAGGTCAAAGGTCAAGGTCCCACGAAGGTCATTACGGTACGCGACACACCACCTTATGACCATGCACCTACAAAGTATCTTCCAATGAACAGTTTTGTTGGATTTATTTGAATTAATTTACCTTGAGCTCAAAGGTCAAGGTCCCACGAGGTCACTATTGGTACGCAACATACCATCTTATGGTCATGCATCCACAAGCAAAATATCATAGACCTATCTTGAAGGACAAAAATGTTATGGCCCTGACAAGAAAATGTTATTTAAAAAACAATTATTTGACCTTGAGGTCAAAGAACAAGGACCCACGAAGGTCATTATGGCACACGACACACCGCCTTATGGTCATGCACCCACATACCAAATATCATTGACCTATCTCTAAAGACAAATATGTCATGGCCCGAACAACACAATACTATTTAAAAAAACAATTATTTGACCTTGAGGTCAAAGGTCAAGGTCCCACGAAGGCCATTATGGTATACGACACACTGCCTTATGGTCATGCATCAACATACCAAATATCATTGACCTATCTCGAAAGACACACATGTTATGACCCGGACAAGAAAATAATATTTAAAAACATTTATTTGACCTTGAGGTCAAAGTTCAAGGTCGCACGAAGGTCATTGCGGAAGACGACACACCGCCTTATAGTCATGCACACACATACCATATATCATTGACCAATCTCGAAAGACAAAAATGTTATGGCCCGGACAAGAAAATACTATTTAAAAAACAATTATTTTACCTTGAGGTCAAACGTCAAGGGGTCCCGCTGAGGTAATTACGGTACACAATACACCGCCTTATGGCGATGCACCTACAAAATATCTTCCAATGAACAGTTTGTTTTTATTTATTTGAATTATTTGACCTTGAGGTCAACGTTCAAGGTCCCACAAAGGTCATTACGGTACGCGACACAGCACCTTATCGTCATGCACCCACATTCCAAATATCATTGAACTATCTCAAAAGACAAAAATGTTATGGCCCGGACCAGAAAATAATATTTAAAAAACAATTGTTTGACCTTGACATCAAATGTCAAGGTCCCACGAAGGTCATTACGGTACGCGACACACCGCCTTATGGTCATGCACCTACGAACTATCTTCCAATGAAAAGTTGTTTTGGATTTATTTGAATTATTTTACCTTCAGGGCAAAGGTCAAGGTCCCACAAAGGTCATTACGGTACGCGACACACCACTTTATGGTCATGCACCCACATGCCAAATATCATTGACCTATCTCGAAAGACAAAAATGTTATGACCCGAAGAGGAAAATACTATTTAAAAAACAATTATTTTACCTTGAGGTCAAAGGTCAAGGTCCACGAAGATCATTACGGTACGCGACACACCGCCTTATGGTCATACAACCACATACTAAATATCATTGACCTATCTCGAAAGACAAAAATGTTATTGCCCGGACAAGAAAATAATATTTAAAAAACAATTATTTGACCTTGAGGTCAAAGGTCAAGGTCCCATGAAGATCATTATTGCACGCGATACACCGACCTATGGTCATGCATCCACATACCAAATATCATTGACCTATCTCGAAAGACAAAAATGTTATGACCCGGACAAGAAAATGCTATTTAAAAAACATTTATTTGACCTTGAGGTCAAAGTTCAAGGTCCCACGAAGGTCATTGCGGAAAACGACACACCGCCTTATAGTCATGCACACACATACCAAATATCATTGACCAATCTCGAAAGAAAAAAATGTTATGACCCGGACAAGAAAATACTATTTCAAAAACAATTATTTTATCTTGAGGTCAAACGTCAAGGTCCCACTGAGGTAATTACGGTACACAACACATCGCCTTATGGCGATGCACCTACGAAATATCTTCCAATGAACATTTTTTTTAAATTTATTTGAATTATTTGACCTTGAGGTCAAAGTTCAAGGTCCCACAAAGGTCATTACGGAAAACGACACACCACCGTATAGTCATGCACACACATGCCATATATCATTGACCAATCTCGAAAGACAAAAATGTTATGGCCCGAACAAGAAAATACTATTTCAAAAACAATGATTTTACCTTGAGGTCAAACGTCAAGGTCCCACTGAGGTAATTACGGTACACAACACACCGCCTTATGGCGATGCACCTACGAAATATCTTCCAATGAACAGTTTGTTTATGTATTTGAATTATTTGACCTTGAGGTCAAAGGTCAAGGTCCCACGAAGATCATTATGGTACACGACACACCGCCTTATGGTCATACAACCACATACTAAATATCATTGACCTATCTCGAAAGACAAAAATGTTATTGCCCGGAGAAGAAAATAATATTTAAAAAACAATTATTTGACCTTGAGGTCAAAGGTCAAGGTCCCACGAAGGTCATTACGGTACGCGACACACCACCTTATGACCATGCACCCACAAAGTATCTTCCAATGAACAGTTTTGTTGGATTTATTCGAATTAATTTACCTTGAGCTCAAAGGTCAAGGTCCCACGAGGTCATTATTGGTACGCAACATACCATCTTATGGTCATGCATCCACAAGCCAAATAGCATAGACCTATCTTGAAGGACAAAAATGTTATGGCCCTGACAAGAAAATGTTATTTAAAAAACAATTATTTGACCTTGAGGTCAAACAACAAGGACCCACGAAGGTCATTATGGCACACGACACACCGCCTTATGGTCATGCACCCACATACCAAATATCATTGACCTATCTCTAAAGACAAATATGTCATGGCCCGAACAACACAATACTATTTAAAAAAACAATTATTTGACCTTGAGGTCAAAGGTCAAGGTCCCACGAAGGTCATTATGGTATACGACACACTGCCTTATGTTCATGCATCAACATACCAAATATCATTGACCTATCTCGAAAGACACATATGTTATGACCCTGACAAGAAAATACTATTTAAAAAACATTTATTTGACCTTGAGGTCAAAGTTCAAGGTCCCACGAAGGTCATTGCGGAAAACGACACACCGCCTTATAGTCATGCACACACATACCAAATATCATTGACCAATATGAAAGAAAAAAATGTTATGACCCGGACAAGAAAATACTATTTCAAAAACAATTATTTTACCTTGAGGTCAAACGTCAAGGTCCCACTGAGGTAATTACGGTACACAACACACCGCCTTATGGCGATGCACCTACGAAATATCTTCCAATGAATAGTTTTTTTTTATTTATTTGAATCATTTGACTTTGAGGTCAAAGTTCAAGGTCCCACAAAGGTCATTACGGGACGCGACACAACACTTTATGGTCATGCACCCACATACCAAATATCATTGACCTATCTCGAAAGACAACAATGTTATGACCCGAACAAGAAAATACTATTTAAAAACATTTATTTGACCTTGAGGTCAAAGTTCAAGGTCCCACGAAGGTCATTGCGGAAAACGACACACCACCGTATAGTCATGCACACACATGCCATATATCATTGACCAATCTCGAAAGACAAAAATGTTATGGCCCGAACAAGAAAATACTATTTCAAAAACAATGATTTTACCTTGAGGTCAAACGTCAAGGTCCCACTGAGTTAATTACGGTACACAACACACCGCCTTATGGCGATGCACCTACGAAATATCTTCCAATGAACAGTTTTTTTAAGTATTTGAATTATTTGACCTTGAGGTCAAAGGTCAAGGTCCCACGAAGATCATTATGGTACACGACACACCGCCTTATGGTCATACAACCACATACTAAATATCATTGACCTATCTCGAAAGACAAAAATGTTATTGCCCGGACAAGAAAATAATATTTAAAAAACAATTATTTGAACTTGAGGTCAAAGGTCAAGGTCCCACGAAGGTCATTAAGGTACGCGACACACCACCTTATGGCCATGCACCTACGAAGTATCTTCCAATGAAAGTTTTGTTGGATTTATTTGAATTAATTTACCTTGAGCTCAAAGGTCAAGGTCCCACGAGGTCATTATGGTATGCAACATACCATCTTATGGTCATGCATCCACTTACCAAATATCATAGACCAATCTCGAAAGACAAAAATGTTATGGCCCGGACAAGAAAATACTATTTCAAAAACAATGATTTTACCTTGAGTTCAAACGTCAAGGTCCCGCTGAGGTAATTACGGTACACAATACACCGCCTTATGGCGATGCACCTACGAAATATCTTCCAATGAAGTTTGTTTTTATTTATTTGAATTATTTGACCTTGAGGTCAAAGTTCAAGGTCCCACAAAGGTCATTACGGTACGCGACACACCACCTTATCGTCATGCACCCACATTCCAAATATCATTGAACTATTTCAAAAGACAAAAATGTTATGGCCCGGACAAGAAAATACTATTTAAAAAAACAATTAATTCACCTTGAGGTCAAAGGTCAAGATCGCATGAAGGTCATTATGGTAGGCGACACACCGCCTTATGGTCATGCACCCACATACCAAATATCATTGACCTATCTTTAAAGACAAATATGTTATGGCCCGGACAAGAAAATACTATACTGAACCGCTAAAGAAACGTCTCAGTAATTAGAGGCAAAAATGATACAAAAATAAATGGCATATTTTTTTATTTAATTGAAGTATAAAATGCATTGTTATTGCACAGATTCACATCCTTTCAGTTCACTCACTGCTCATTGATAATGTTTTTCACCACTACATCACAAGACCGATCAATACAGGTCACCACTCAGTAGCGTGCGTTTCCTCCATTGGCGTTGATTACGGCCCGACATCTCCTGTACATGGAATGAATCAGACGGTTGATCAAGTTCATAGGAATCCTAGCCCACACCTGTAGAAAAGATGCCTGAAGTTCCACAGCAGTTGTAGTACTTGGACGGACGTCATTAAGTTTTCTCTGAATCTCGTCCCACAGATGTTCAATTGGGTTTAAGTCGGGACTAAGAGCGGGCCAAGGCATTACTCTAATGTTGTTCTGCTTTAGAAAGTCCCTTGTAGCTCTTGCAGAATGCGCACGTGCATTGTCATGCTGGAAAGTGTGGTATTGGTGGCGTGCAAAATGTGGCACAACATGCGGTCGTAGAAATTGATCGGTATAACGGGCTGCATTAACACCATTTCTTCTACCTGGACCCAGATTTTGGAATACAACAGGCCCTAATTTCTGGTTCAAGCCGATTCCAACCCATACCATAATGCTTGGGCCTCCCCATACATTTGTTTCCATCATGCAGTTATCAGCATACCTTTCGCCCGGTCTTCTCCAGATTCGCGCCCTGCCATCTGCATTTGAAATGCAGTAACGGCTTTCGTCTGAAAAGATAACCGTTCTCCACTGCTGATGTCACCAATTTTGACGATGGGTGGCCCACTGTAGTCGTTCACGGCGATGACGTGGTGTGAGGATAGGACCCCTTGCAGGACGATGACATCTCAGGTTACGGGTCTTCAATCGGCGCCGGACTGTATCATCGCTAATTGGTCTCTGGTGAATGCCTATTGTCTGCCGAGCAGTATGAGTTGCGCAGAGGAACCGGTTATGGAGATGCTGTCTGAAGATATAGCGACCCTGACGCTCTGTTGTCACTCTGGGGCGACCACTACGTGTGCGGTCATTTGTGCTGTTTGTTGCATTGTGGCGTTCGCGTAGACGTTGGATAGTGCGTACATTGCAGTTAAATGCATTTGCAACAACTTGAGGCCGCTGTCAAGCATTCAAACGTGGTGGGAGAGTGTGACTGCATGACACAATTTGGAAAAGGACCATCGAATGACTATTCCATCAAAGTTTGGTTCTAATTGAGCTACTGGTTCCAAACAAGATGGTTTTTATGTGAATTTCCCATAGGGTCCTATGTTAAACTAAGTTCAGCTGTGCAGCCATCTTGGTCAGAGCGCAGGACAACCAGACACAATTTTGGAAGAGGACCATCCAATGAATATTTTATCAAAGTTTGGTTCCAATTGAGCAACTGATTCCAGGCAAGAAGTGTTTTATGTGAATTTCCCATAGGGTCCTATGTTAAGCTAAGTTCGGCTGTGGGGACCATCTTGGTCGATAGATCTTGACATACTGAACATGTTTGCAGTTTAAACTTAACATCTATCTCTTATAGTTTTTTTAAATAAAGGACGAAAATTATAAAAAAATTGAAAATTTGATGAAAAAAGGGCATTAACTCCAAGATGGGTAATTAGATTTTCTTCACAATTGCTGAACATGTTTGCTGTTCCAACTTATCCCTTTGGGTCAGGTGAGCTAAAAAAGGGTAATAACTCCAACATGGGTAATAAGATTTTCTTCAAAATTGCAGGGTTATTAGATCTTATCATGCTGAACATATTTGCATTTCAAACTTATCATCTATCTCTTATATTTTTTTTTTAAATAAAAACGAAAAGTATAAAAATTTTGAACATTTGATGAAGAAAAGGGCAATAACTCCAAAATGGGTAATGGGATTTACTTCAAAATTGCAGGGTAGGTAGATCTTTATATGCTGCACATTTTTGCTTTCCAACTTATCATCTATCTCTTATAGTTTTTGAAATAAAAAAACGAAAAGTATTAAAATTTTGAAAATTTGATGAAACTAGAGGCTCAGGTGAGCCTGTATTGTTCACCTGGTATAAATAAGTCCTCTTAAGAATGTCTGCATGCCGAATACATCTAAGTTACTATTAAAATCCCATAGGGTTCTATGTTAAAACTATGTGTGCTCATGGCAGCCATCTTGGATGAAGGTTGTGGTCACCGGACACAATTTTGAAAGTAAATACTACCCAAGGAACACCCATGCCATGTTTGCTTTAAATAGGCTGACTGGTTTCAGAGGAGAAGACGTTTAAACAATTTTCCCATAGGGTCCTATGTTAAAACTATGACGGCGGCCATTTTGGATCGAGATTGGGGTCACTGAACACAATTTTGGAAGTTGACCACCGAAGGACCATCGATGACATGTTTGCTATGTTGGTTTACTGGTTTCAGAGGAGAAGATTTTAATACATTTTTTCCCATAGGGTCCTATGTTAAAACTATGTTCGCTGATGGTGGCCATCTTGGATGGATGTCGGGGTCAAATGACATTCTTTTGAAAGTTGACCACCTAAGGACCATTCATGCCATGTTTGCTTTAAACTGACTTACTGGTTTCAGAGGAAAAACTTCTTAAACATTTTTCCCATAGGGTCCTATGTTAAAACTAAGTCGAGTTATGGCGGCCATCTTGGATATGCGATCGGCACAAAAAAAACAAATTTAGTAGAGGACCATCCAGTCACCATTTCTATGATGTTACAATTCCATCGGTTGAGTAGTTTCTGACAAGAAGATTTTCAAAGTTTCAAACAATCAGAACACATTATTGGAGGCCATGTTGGTTTTCCGATCTAAACTAAAATAACAAATTTGGTAGAGGACCTCCCAACGAACATTTCTGCCAAGTTTGGTCCAAATCTGTTCAGTAGTTTCAAAGAAGTAGATGAAAGTATGAAAAGTTTACAGAGGCGACAACGACGACGACGCCGACGACGACAACGGGCGCAAAGTGATGACAAAAGCTCACATGACCCTTTGGGTCAGGTGAGCTAAAAAGGGCAATAACTCCAAGATGGGTAATTAAATTTTCTTCACAATCGCAGGGTAGGTAGATCTTGATATGCTGAACATTTTTGCAGTTTCAACTTATCATCTATCTCTTATAGTTTTTTTAAATAAAGAGCGAAAAGTATTAAAATTTTGAAAATTTGATGAAACTAGAGGCTCCTAGGAGCCTGTAATCGCTCACCTGGCTCAAAGTTGGCCCAGCAGTTTCAGAGGAGATAATTTTTACGTGAATATTTGCGAATCTTCTATTTTTAGCAATGGCCTCCATCTTCTTTGGCAGCCTGGGTCGTCGGACACAATTCTGAAAGATGACCACCTAAAGACCATTCCACCATAGTCAGGTCTCAATTGGCCCAGTAGTTTCAGAGGAGAAAATTTTTAAGTGATTTTTTGCCAAATTTTCTATTTTTAGTAACGGCGGCTATTTTGGTTGGCGGCCGGGGTTGTCGGACACATATCTTAAAGAGGACCATCTGAAGACCCTTCCACCTTAGTTTAGGTCCAATTGGCCCAGCAGTTTCAGAGATGATAATTTTAAGGGATTTTTTGCTGAATTTTCTATTTTTAGTAACGGTGGCCATCTTGGTTGGCAGCAGGGGTCATCGGACACAATTATGAAGATGACCACCTAAAGATCATTCCACCATAGTTTGGGCCCAATTGACCCAGCAGTTTCAGAGAAGATAATTTGTAAGGGATTGTTCTGCCGAATTTTATATCTTTAGTAATGGCAGCTATCTTGGTTGGTGGCCAGGATCGTAGGACAGAATTCTGAAAGGGGATCACCTAAAGACAATTCCTCCATAGTTTGGGCCCAATTGGCTCAGCAGTTTCAGAGGAAATAATTTTTAAGTGATTTTTTGCTGAATTTCCTATTTTTAGTAACAGTGGCCATCTTGGTTGGCGACCAGGGTCGTCGGACACAATTCTGAAAGATGACCACCTAAAGACCATTCCACCATAGTTTGGTCCCAACTGGCCCAGTAATTTCAGAGGAGATAATTTTTCAGTGTTTTATTTGCCAAATTTTCTATTTTTATTAACCGCGGCTATCTTGGTTGGTGGCCGGGGTCGTCGGACACAATTCTCAAAGAGGATCATCTGAAGACCATTCTACCATAGTTTGGGCCCAATTGGCACAGCAGTTTCAGAGGAGATAATTTTTAAGTAATTTTTAGCTGAATTTTCTATTTTTAGTAATGGCAGCCATCTTGGTAGGTGGGGGGATTGTCGGACACAATTCTGAAAGGGGACAACCAAAGGATCATTCCACCAAAGTTTGGTTCAAATTGGCCCAGTGGTTTTAGAGGAGTTGATTAAAATGCAAAAAGCTAACGACAGACGGAGGACGGACGCCGGACGCCCAGTGGTAGCAATAGCTCACCTGACCCTTTCGGTCAGGTGAGCTAAGAACGAAAAGTATTAAAATTTTGAAAATTTGATGAAAACTAGAGGCTCCCAGGAGCCTGTATAGCTCACCTGGGTATAATAACAACATCAGTCAACAAAACTTGATAAAAAATAAGAAATGTAGCCCTCGTCATTGCTGACCCCCTCTCCAAAATAATTTGGGCAGGGGTTCCCCCTTTAATGAAGAAAAGTATTAAAATTTTGAAAATTTGATGAAAAAAGGGCAATAACTCCAAAATGGAAAAATGGGATTTATTTCACAATTGCAGGGTGGGTAGATCTTGACATGCTGAACATTTTTGCAGTTTCAACTTATCATCTATCTCTTATAGTTTTTCAAATAAAGAGCGAAATCTATTAAAATTTTGAAAATTTGATGAAAAAAGGGAAATAACTCCAAGATGGGTAATCAGATTTTCTTCAAAATGGCAGAGTTGGTATATCTGCTCATGCTCAACATGCTTTCAATTCAAACTTATCAACTATCTCTTATACTTTTTCAAATAAAAAACCAAAAGTATTAAAATTTTGAAAATTTGATGAAAAAAGGGCAACAACTCAAAAATGGGTAATGGGATTTACTTCAAGATTGCAGGGTAGGTAGATCTTGATATGCTGCACATTTTTGCAGTTCCAAGTGATCGTCTATCTCTTATAGTTTTTGAAATAAAAAACGAAAAGTATTAAAATTTTGAAAATTTGATGAAAAAAGGGCAATAACTCCAAAATGGGTACTGGGATTTACTTTAAAATTGCGGGGTAGGTAGATCTTGACATGCTGAAAATTTGATTAAAAAAGGGCAATAATTCCAAGATGGGTAATCAGATTTTCTGCAAAATTGCAGGGTTGATAAATCTTGACATGCTGAACATTTTTGCTGTTTCAACTTATCATCTATCTCTTATACTTTTTGAAATAAAAAACGAAAAGTATTAAAATTTTGAAAATTTGATGGAAAAAAAGGGCAACAATTCCACAAGGGGTCATGGGATTTACGTCAAAATTGCAGGGTTTGTATATCTTGACATGCTGAACATTTTTGCAGTTTCAACTTATCATCTATCACTTATAGTTTTTGAAATAAAGAGCGAAAAGTATTACAATTTTGAAAATTTGATGAAAAAAGGGCAATAACTCCAAAATGTGTAATGGGATTTATTTCAAAATTTCAGTGTAGTTAGATCTTGCTGTGCTGATCATTTTTATCCGATGTCAGATTTCTGATATTATTAACGGTTTTTGAGTTATTACCAAAAACGCGCAATTTTACCATATGTTCTATTTTTAGTAACATCAGCCATGTTGACTGGTGCACGGCTTCACCGGACACAATTTTAAAACTAGACACCCTAGTGACTATTCAGACAAAGTTTGGTTCCAATTGGTCTGGTAGTTTCAGAGGAGAAGATTTTTGAAAACGTTTACGACGGACGACGACGACGGACGCCAAGTGATGACAATAGCTCACATGACCCTTCGGGTCAGGTGAGTAAAAAACAGGAAACACCTTTTAATTAACCTTAAGACCTTGTGTTTCTGTTGTGCATTGCCGATAAAAAAAAACAACATACATTTGGTAGAGGACACCAGACCATTAATTGAAAATTTCCTATGAAATTTGGTTCCAAGGCAGGCCTCTACATTAACACATTTTTCAACTTGTACCTTCAGACAACTATCAGCAATATGGTTCTTTCCGTTGGTGGTTTACTATCAATAAACTATTTGAATTTGAATTGAATTATAATTACAAATGCCAGTTGACGCTTAATCAATTCGCTGAAAAGATACGGATCAAGTATACATGTATGTCATTTTTTAATTACCATTTAATAACAACAATTTATAAATAGTTCTTCCATTTTTAAAAGCCAGATAATACATGTGCTTGTGATCATATGTGACTAAGCAGTGCTTCAGTACTTTGATAATGTACACAAACATATACTTCGATTTTGCAACAACAATTTATAAATAGTTCTTCCATTTGTAAAAGCCTGATAATACATGTGCCTGTGATCATATGTGGCTAAACAGTACTCCAGTACTTTGATAATGTACAAACCGGAAATGGAATATTGCATTAATACATTCGGAATATATCTTGGTTCACTGCTATAATTAGCGATAGAGTACTTCAATAGAAACTGATATTTTTAAACACATTAAAATAATTATTTAAGAACTCTTTGTCTGTCAAAATGATAAAGCAACACATTTTTATCATAGAAAATAACCTCCAAAAGGTAGGACAGTCATTTTTTTCACCTGTCCCATCGGACAACCATGATACAAGATCTACTTGTCCGAAGTCAGTTTTCACTGGTACCGGACAATCGGACAAACGTTAATGTCGAGGCCTTCAAGGGGCCAGTTTTTGTTTTTGTTTTTTTTTTAGAAAAGAGTGTTACGGACACCGACAGATGACGGCACCACGACAAAGGACGATAAGTTACGGCATTATAACACATTACCATTTGGGTCGGATGAGTTCAAAAAAACATGAAACTTGGATAGAAAATAAAAAATCTATATACCTTTCATATATGCCCAATTTTGGATTCGGAACCTTCCATTTATACATTTCTCTCGATATAAAACAGCTAAGTCTTTAAAGAATGGAAAAATAAAAAAATATGTTTTGGAAATTATCCTTTTTTACAATAACAGTAATTACGCAGTGTATTAGTGTACGTATTACTAAGGGTAATATTTTCTTCTTGATACAAGATATTTGTATGTAAAGTGGTATGGACAAGAGAAATGTCTTTGTTCTACAAGTTATTCACTTTGTAATCTTTACTCAACCTCACCCCATATTCTGAAGCTGTGACCGATATATACCTTTTATTCTGTACATTTTCTTTCATTTCCATCTTGTCTTCTATTTAGGTTTGTACTTACACTGTAACACTGTTTATGTTTTCACTCTTAAATAAGTATTTTGCTAATCAGCTTTATTGACACTGACAAAACAAATTGCAACAAATCTTATCAAAATTTACATTTTCATGCTGCAGTGTGTAGAGGTGTCCAGCCCTAAGACAATAAATATAACGTAATATTTAAAACTTAATTAAGAGAGTTTAATTACCTCATTGTCCACAGCAGAAATGTCTTTGTTCTTTAAGTTATTCACTTTGTAATCTTTACTCAACCTCACCCCATATTCTGAAGCTTTGATCGATATATACCTTTTATTTTTTTCTCCGAACTGTACATTTTCTTTCATTACCAACTTGTCTTCTATTTGGGTTTGTACTTATACCGTAACACTGTTTATGTTTTCACTCTTAAATAAGTTTTTTGCTAAGACAATGTAGTAGTCTCATACCCACTCTTTGTGAGGTGTGTTTGACTTTAACTAGTGTACTATGTTTTTACATACACTTGATGTTCTGTTCAATTTTTATGTAATTATATTTATCTTAATGAACTCAGAATCTGTGCTCTATACTATATAATACTTACACCAAAACCTTTATTGTTGACATCAGCACCTTTCAGAAGATAAGATTGTACCAAATCTATATCACCATCTTCTGCAGCATGGCAAAGTTTCTGAAATAAAATGAGAAAAGTTAAAGATAATTATGAAACATTTATAAAAAAAAAAAAAAAACTATATAACACGTTCTTTCCTTGGCTAATATGTGTCAAGTAATATATAATACGTTCCTTCATTGGCTAATATGTGCAGACATGCAGTGTGAATGAGCCGCCATGTTGAATTCTTCAAATCCAACATGTTAATTGCTACAATAAAGACATCTCATACCTTTAGTATACACTCTTGCTAAATTTGATCCGAAATTGAAGCGTATATGTCATGGATTTTGTGATAAGAAAGTTATTATTATTCAATTTTCATATGATTTTTTAAGACGATTATATGGTAAAGGGATGGGCAATATTTCGAAACATTTTAGATTCTCCAATTCTTTTTACCGTTTTTTTAGTTCAATTGAAAGTAGTTGTGTCTTACATTACAATAGAAATGACAGTATTGTATTTGGATATTTGTCGGTGTCAATTGGGAATATGATGTCGACAACAATAGATATTCCTTTAAATACATTATGATCTGATATACGAATAAAGTAACAATCAACATGGTCAAATGATATTAAAAGTATACTACATGAACATCTGTATACTGATAATGATCTTAGACAATCTTCGTATTGCAATAATCAATCATGACAAGTTTTGAAGAATTTCCATTTAAACTGTAGGAGTTGTTAGTGCAAAATTATGTGACTGACGTACAGTACTAAAACGATATAATTCCATCAGAAGGAGGACGGGATGGGAGCAGGATGGTTTTATACGTCTCTGATTTTTTTCTACAAATTGTCGCATGCAAATTATTTCAAATCGCTTTAATGTGTGAGCTTCACCAAAAACAGCACTTGATCTGATGGCAGCGGTAGACGTTCATAATTATATAAACGTCCTTCCCCATCACCTACTTTCATACTTCATTTTACTCTACGCCACTGTGCATACCTCGTTAAGAGCTTCCATTGTCTGTATATTCTTTAGTTCTGTAGAGAACAAATTTATGATCATATTAGAATACAATAATGAAGTTAATGAATGTGTTTAGCAAACGTTGTTGTTCACTAATCCTTCTTTTAAAACAATCGAATTGAAATTTTTATCAAGCAGTCTACTTACACTCCGGCTATCAAATGTAAACGGTCCGACAAACATCTTATAGGTTGGTTTTTAGATAGACATCTTCGAAAGAAATTACATTAAAATACATGATGTGCACAAGTACAGTGTGTTCCTTTGAAGCTGGTAGCCGGCCAAATTGCCGTTTACTTTTGTTTTTGAGCCACCTACTTTGTTGTCAAAAAAAGAAAATGTATGTGGCAATATTCCCTGCATTAATAAAAACGTCTTCTTTCGATTTTTTGAATTTCAACTGCTGATTCATGAGTGAATTATTTCGTTTTCGTCGATTGTTTACATTAACAGATTCTATTTACTAAATAAATTTTCACCCAGCACCGGATTGATCTGACCAATCGGCGATCGTTGTGCATATATTATTTCTGTGAAACGATTGCCGATTGGGCGTACCATCATCCGGTGTTCTCAGAAAATAACACTCTACTGACACATGAAGCGTGTTCACACGAAAACCATAACAGATTTTTTTAATAAAAAATCGAAGTCAAGGGGTTAGTACCTTCGAGTTTTTTAGTTGTATGAACAAAAATCACGCAGTTTCAGTTGCAGTTTTGATAAAAAGATGAGTTTGAAGTGTTCCCAGTTAATGAGTTGCCGAAATATGTGCCCGGCCGGTGACAGTGTCATGTTAAACATGCACATGATGTTTCTTGATGCCGTACTGGCAGTAAATATAAATGTAGTAGTAATTATAGTAATGGAAGGGGACCACCCAACGACAATGTTGAAGTAAACTAGAGGCTTCCAGGAGCCTGTATAGCTCACCTGGGTATAATAACAACATCAGTCAATAAAACTTGATAAAAAATAACAAATGTAGCCCTCGTCATTGCAGACCCCCTCTCCAAAATAATTTGGGCAGGGGTTCCCCATTTAATGTATGTTATCACATTGCTATAAAAAACATAAATGTCAATGAGTCTCAAAATTTAGCTTTTGCTACTTCACATTTTGCAATAGAGTTGCTTCCCTTTGATTATTTGAGTAACCAAAAACAATGAAAGTAAAAAAAAAATGCATTTCAAGAGGAATAACTCTCCACATAGTGGTCAGACATTTTCAACTGTGAACCTTTTTTGTAGATCTTGACATGCTGAACAATTTTGCCGTTTAAACTTGACATCTATCTCTTATAGTTTTTGAAATAAAGGACGAAAAGTATTAAAATTTTGAAAATTTGATGAAAAAAAGGGCAATAACTCCAAAATGGGAAAATGGGATTTACTGCAAAATTGCAGGGTAGGTAGATCTTGATAGGCTACTCATTTTGCAGTTCCAACTTATCATCTATCTCTTATAGTTTTTGAAATAAAGAACGAAAAGTATTAAAATTTTGAAAATTTGATGAAAAAAGGGCAATAACTCCAAGATGGGTAATTAGATGTTCTTCACAATTGCAGGGTAGGTGGATCTTGACATGCTGAATATTTTTGCAGCTTCAACTTATCATCTATATCTTATACTTTTCGAAATAAAGAACGAAAAGAATTAAAATTTTGAAAATTTGATGAAAAAAGGGCACTGACTCCAAAATGAGTAATGGGATTTACTTCAAGATTGCAGGGTAGGTAGATCTTGATATGCTGCACATTTTTGCAGTTCCAACTGATCATCTATCTCTTATACTTTTTGAAATAAAAAACGAAAAGTATTAAAATTTTGAAAATTTGATGAAAAAAGGGCAATAACTCCAAAATGGGTAATGGGATTTATTTCAAAATGTCAGTGTAGTTAGATCTTGCTGTGCTGATCATTTTTATCCCAAGTCAGATTTCTGATATTATTAACGGTTTTTGAGTTATTACCAAAAACTCGCAATTTTACCATATGTTCTATTTTTAGTAACAGCGGCCATATTGATTGGTGCACGGCTTCACTGGACACAATTTTAAAACTAGACACCCTAGTGACGATTCAGACAAAGTTTGGTTCCAATTGGTCAGGTAGTTTCAGAGGAGAAGATTTTTGAAAAGGTTTACGACGTACGACAGACGACAGACGACGGACGACGGACGACGACGACGATGGACGACAAGTGATGTCAATAGCTCACGTGACCCTTTGGGTCAGGTGAGCTAAAAAAGGGGAGTAACTCTGGTTAGATTTGTCGAAAAATCATCATTATCGAACTTGACCTAGATATTCATGAGATACCTTACATACCAAACCTAGTTTCAATCTGATTTTTTGTTCACAAGTTATAATTTGGACAGGGTTTTTGCTGGCTCAATTGGAAATTGCCACCTAACCTAAATTGGGAAATTTTATCGACTTTAATCGACAAAATATGAATTTGAAATTAACTTAGCCAATGATAAACAAAATAACTTTGCAGTAGAATATATTTCACTCAATTACAACATCATGTATCTGTCCTTTTCATTTTTGAATCTGTCTACTAATGTGTCGAGATTACTATCTGACAATTTGTCCTTTCTTTCCATGGATCATATATTTGGGTCAATCTTTACCTCAGAAGAGTTTTCATCAAATTCATATATGAAAAGCTCCTTTCCATAGAGACAGGGGTGATATTCATCAAGTAAAGGGTGGATGAATTAGTGGGATCAGTTTGAAAAAGTTCACAATATTTACTGATATGATTTAATACAACTATAATATAACCAGGGAAAACTTTACTCATACTTAAATGAACTAAACCTTCTCATATCCTGCTTAACGAGTGTTGGATGATTTTCATCCAAACTCAGAATGTTTAACGTTATTTGTGCTGTCTGTAATCGAAGATAAGAGTAGCAACACTGTCAGTATCGTCGCCGTGAGTTTGATATTCGACTTCACAAACGCTGATTTCATCATCATTTCCTCGGGTTTCTTCTTTTTCGTTGTCACAAAAAAAAGAATAAATTGACAGTGTTTGTTTTGCCTCTTTAGGCTTTATTTTTATTCAGGTAATATTTACTGTTGTGACACATGTTTATGTCAAAAAAGAACGACAAACCATTGTACAGAAAAAGCTTAAAGAAGACCGGATATGTATGTAATCGCGTAATATAAAAAACGTTTCTGGAAACGGTTACTAAATCCGGATTTTTACCGACAATAACTCCAATCAGTTTGGGAATTATCTGACTGATTTTGGCAAAAATGGACCCTATTTTTCATTGGGAATGCATCCGAAATTCTGCAGTAAAATAAGGGGAGCAAAAACCCTGTTGGAAACCAAAATATTAGCAATTTTGAACTATAAAAAGGGATGTAACTCTGGTAAGATTTGTCGAAAACTGATCGCTATCGCACTTGATCTAGATATTCATGAGATACACTTACATACCAAACCTTGTTTCAATCTGACTATTTGTTCCCAAGTTATGATCTGGAAACCAAATATTTAGCAATTTTGAGGTATAAAAAGGGGCACAACTCTAGTAAAAATTGTTGAAAAATTGTCTTCTGTTGGAGATATTACTTCAAGTTTATATATCCCAGCATCCTCTTTGTCAACATTATTGATGACCAATTGTGGGTTATTCAAGTCACAAGAACTTCCGGAATATTTGAAGCAGTTGATCTTAAGAGTTGTACTACAGTTGTTGTATGTCTTCTGCCAATTAACTTCCAAAGATCCGGTCGAGTTTGATATTATGTTTGCATTTATCATAATTGTTCCACCGTAGCTTATATGGTACATGTAATTAGATTGGCAATTACCTGTGTAAGCAGTGCCCATCATTACTAAAGTTGTGAGTACAAATCCTGCTCGTGGCGAGGTGTCAGTACACGATACAACATTATGTGATAAAGTTTGCCTGGAGCACCGTAGTTCTCTGGTTTTCAGTGAAATTGTTGTTGATCAAACTTCAGTTTTGCATGTATTGCTATGTCAACCATTGTTTGTGTGATGTAAATGACCTCTGTATGCCAGTACTGACCTCTACCCGAAAGAACAGATGTTTACGTGAGGTAATTGACCTCTCTATGTCAGAACTGACCGTTACCCGTTAGATCAGACGCTTACGTAGTGTAATAAATGATGTAATTGACCTCCATATGTCACATCTGACCTTTAGCTGTTAGAACAGACGTTTACGTGATGTAATTTACCTCTATATGTCACAACTGACCTTTACCTATTAGAACAGACATTTACGTGATATAATTGACCTCTATGTTAGAACTGGCCTTAACCTGTTGAAAGACATCTACGTGATGTAATTGACCTTTATGTCAGAACTTATCTTTACCTGTTAGAACAGACGCTTACGTGATGTAATTGAACCTCTATATGTCAGAACTTACCTTTACTCGTTAGAACAGACGTCTAAGTGATGTAACTAACCTCTATATGTCAGAACTTACCTTTACCCATTAGAACAGACATTTATGTGATGTAATTGACCTCTATATGTCAGAAGTGACCTTTACTTGTGGGCACAGACGACTAAGTGATGTAATTTACCTCTATATGTCACAACTGAACTCTACCTATTAGAACAGACATTTACGTGATGTAATTGACCTCTATGTTAGAACTGCCCTTAACATGTCGGAAGACATCTACGTGATGTAATTGACCTTTATGTCAGAACTTATCTTTACCTGTTAGAACAGACGCTTACGTGTTGTAATTGACCTCTATATGTCAGAACTGACCTTTACCTGTTAGAAAAGACGCTTACCTGATGTAATTGGCCTCTATATGTCAGAACTTACCATTACCCGTTAATACAGACATGTATGTGATGTAATTGACCTCCATATGTCAGAAATGACCTTT
Source organism: Gigantidas platifrons (assembly GCA_002080005.1). Taxonomy (NCBI): domain Eukaryota; kingdom Metazoa; phylum Mollusca; class Bivalvia; order Mytilida; family Modiolidae; genus Gigantidas; species Gigantidas platifrons. The sequence continues at coordinate 34,903 of MJUT01021370.1, read as the reverse complement.
ACCTATTAGCACAGACGACTAAGTGATGTAATTGACCTCTATATGTCACAACTGAACTTTACCTATTAGAACAGACATTTACGTGATGTAATTGACCTCTATGTTAGAACTGGCCTTAACCTGTCGGAAGACATCTACGTGATGTAATTGACCTTTATGTCAGAACTTATCTTTACCTGTTAGAACAGACGCTTACGTGTTGTAATTGACCTCTATTTGTCAGAACTGACCTTTACCTGTTAGAAAAGACGCTTACGTGATGTAATTGGCCTCTATTTGTCAGAACTTATCATTACCCGTTAATACAGACATGTATGTGATGTAATTGACCTCTATATGTCAGAAAAGACCTTTACCTGTTAGCACAGACGACTAAGTGATGTAATTGACCTCTATATGTCACAACTGACATTTACCTATTAGAACAGACATTTACGTGATGTAATTGACCTCTATGTTAGAACTTCCCTTAACCTATCGGAAGACATCTACCTGATGTAATTGACCTTTATGTCAGAACTTATCTTTACCTGTTAGAACAGATGCTTACGTGTTGTAATTGACCTCTATATGTCAGAACTGACCTTTACCTGTTAGAAAAGATGCTTACATGATGTAATTGACCTCCTTATGTCAAAACTGACCTTTACTCATTAGAACAGACGCTTACGTGATGTAGCTAGCCTCTATATGTCAGAACTGAACATTACCCGTTAGAACAGACAGTTACATGATGTAATTGACGTCCATATGTCAGAACTGACCTTTAACCATTAGAAAAGACGCTTGCGTGATGTACTTAACATTTATATGTCAGAACTGACCTTTACCAGTTAGAACAGACATCTACGTGATATAATTGACCTCTATATGTCAGAACTGAACGTTACTTGTTCGAACAGATGTTTACGTGATGTAATTGATCTCTATTTGTCATAGCTGGCCTTTATCTGTTAGAACATACGTTTATGTGATGTAATTGATCTATATATATCAGAACTGACCTTTACCTGTTAGAACAGACGTTTACGTGATGTAATTGATCTTTATATGTCAGAAATGACATTTGCCCGTTAGAACAGACATCTACGTGATGTAATTGACCTCTATATGTCAGAACTGAACTTTACCTGTTAGAACAGACGCTTATGTGATGTAATTAACCTTTATATATTAGAATTGACCATTACCTGTTAGAACCTTTAGATGTCTTATTTGACCGATAGAACTTTGAACTGCTCTTTATATATTATACTCGACCTTTAAATGTGAGAACTGATCATTAAATGCCAGAACAGACATGTGGATTCTTGAACTCACTTTTGTGTGCTGTGAACTTAACGCAATCGAATTAATTTGGGAAAAAATTAAAACAGAAGTCCGCAAAGAAAACAAAACTTACAAAATAAAAGATGTTGAAGAATTATTTAAAACTGCAGTGACAAATATTACAAAGGATGATTGGGTTAAATCAGTTAAGCATACCATTTCTGTTGAAAAAGAGTACCGGGATACGGATGGGGTTATGGAGGAGGAAATTGAACCAGTCGTGATATGGGTTAGGGAAGATTCAGACTCCGAGTCTGATGAAGGGTCCGAGGTTGAAAATTAAGATAAACTTCAGTTAATTACATGTATTTAGTTAGAAAAAACAGCATACGTTATAAAATTCAAGTATATATTACATGTTTGATTCAATATCTAAATTAACAGGGAAGACAAGTTCGAAATAAGTTGATTTCTGCAGTTTTTATTTTAAATTGGAATTGAAATATTCTTCTATAGTAGGGAATCTCTGTGTAAAATATGTATTTTCCACATTTCGCCTGCTTTAAATTATCTATATCTAAACTATCTTTGTTAAAAACAAAAACTCTTTCTACCATTATGTATGGGTGTTTACTAATAAACTGATATGAAGGTGGACTGTTTTAACTATAATATGTGTTCTTTAGACACTGTCTTTTTTTCTTCTTCTTTCTCTTTAATGCTGCGTGCTTAGCGGGGAAACAAATACCAATTTCATAGTCTTTGATTTGACCCGATCGACCATTACACCACCGATGCGGTTGCAATTGTAAATGTGGCATATAATGTAAATATTGTCTAAATATAACATCGATTACTGTATTCATAAACACAGTCTGTGTTTTAAGGTAAAATGACCATGTTCCTTTCTAATTTAAGTTATGCTAGCCATTTGGATGAAAGGTGGAGGGACCTTAAACGGTATATTATTAATTTGACCTAATGGTTTCCAAGTGGAAGACTAAAATGTGATAAGCTAAGGATGACTGACGATTTTTAAAAAGGGACACATGACCATTGGTCATGTGATCTGTAAGCTAAAATGTGTAGCTAAATATTTCAATGTCTAACAAACATAAACCCACAATAAATTACACCTCCAGAATCACATTAACTTGATAATGTGCATAGTGTGTATATAATATGTATCATCGTGTATATTGGATGGTCAGGTTTCCTAATGCTTTGTTGTTGTTTTTTCTGTTGGAGGATTGAATCTAATTAAAATTAGGATTGGTCTAGATCTGTCGATCCAAAATATTTACTTGACAGAAGCAATCAGCTTGGACCTGACCTATATAGGTTTTACCTTGTTTTTGGATATGCGAAGGATTCAAATCTTCCGTTTCCTCTTTAGTACCTGGAAGAAGAAAACATATAAGATATATAATGTTTATCAAGATTCATCGTTAATTAAGAAATTAGTTGAATACGACATACAAGTTTAACCAGAGGCCCACATGAGCCTGTATCGGCCAAGTGATTATTCATTCAGTTTGTGTTCAATCCAGTCGACATATTATTTGAAAACATTAATGAATGAAATAAAAGCTCGGACGTTTGGTTTATTCCCTTTTGGAACTTCATATCTTTTAAACAGTAAGGGTTACAAGAAATGTGTTGGTACGCTCTAGACATGACTACATGCATGCACAGTGACCTCCTTTGGTCTTCTGGCCTCCTTTATCTCGGAAACCATATAAGCTAGTTTACATGTGCTTAAATACCATGACAGAAAATTATATAAGGAATGCACTGAAAAAGAGGAACTTTTTGGAAAAATCTAATTTTGGTCCAATTTGACCCCTTGTATTTTGGGAACAGCAACAGCTAGACAAAATCATTTGCATAGTACATTCAGAGACTTAAATGAGGAATATAAAGAAGAAAGTATTCATCAACGTTGTATGAAAAATGGGCATCCACATACAAAAAATAAAAAGACCCTATTTATCAACTTAGAACCTCATGTTTCTGTAGTTGGTGTCCAAGCTAAGAACAATTTGATGATAACAGGTAATCAGAAGTCATCAATGAAAGGACAAACAATACAATTGTCAAAGGAAAAAGGACTAAAACGATGAGTACAAACAATGGGCTACAAAATACTACACAGAAACCTAAAGACGGGTCCACTTAAAAGCGGGGGTGAATCGGAAACGGTCCAGTTCATGCTCCAATAGTGTTACTCTTGTTTTGAATCTGATTTTAAATCAAGAATGAGGAACTAAGAGACAAACTGAACATATTCATGACCATTCATAACACATATATTTCAGTTAACCAAGTCGATATGACGGCCGTAAAACTATTGAAGTGGTCATTTAAATCTAACCACCGTGAACTTTTGGTTTAGTACTTTTTCAGTAGCAATCGTCTATCACGGAAATCTTTATAGGAATCAGAAGTCTGGAATAGCATACTCCATATTCACATGGTGCTGAAATGTTGCTACATATAAATGGAAAATTCACAATGGGGAAATTGAAATCATCTCTTAGCCGGACCTCACTGTTCAAGGTGTAGGTCAAGGTATGAATATAACATAGCTGTATATTTCTAGTTCAATAGTTTAATAAATGAAATTAATAAATGGAAGAGGGACCGTCGTATTCGTAGCCTGTACCTTTATTATAATGACACACACTGCTAGGGCTGATCAGGTCGATCCAATAGTTATGACAGATAAAGATCAATCTACAAGTACCTACACTATTGCCGACAGATGTGTGTGCTCTAATCCTAACGATGAATCTATGTTACAATGTGACATATGTCAAAAATGGGTGCATTACACCTGCAGATCCCTACCAGACTATGAACTAGCTAGGTACATCAAAACTAAAAGCAAGAAATATATGTGTCATTGCTGTTGCCTTCAGGATACTAAATTATGTACGATGATGGAAAAATGTGCTAGTTTTTCAACCATAACCAACCAATTTAATATTAACAATGACTTTGAGGTATTTCAGAGGAAAATCGTAGACCTGATAAATGAAAGGCTGACATTATTCTCTAGTGACACACTAAACCCAATTGAAGAAAACGTTTTAAAGGCACTAGAAACTCAAATTGAGAGTTACTACAAATTAAGTTATGTAGTAGGAAGTGTATTGACTGAACAGAAAATAATCTCTCAAAAGCTTGACAACCAAATATCTTCTAAAAGAGAAAACAAAAACACACCAAATGTTTCTAGTGTTTGTAGTCCCAAGTGTAACGACCTTGAAAAGGCAAATACATGCCTTAACAGAGAGGTACATGAATTAAGGGCAACTTTACAGCTTGCCAAACATGACTTCTGTCTTAAAGAGGCAGAATTAAACTACAACTTGAAGGCTGAGCAAACCAAAACCCATCAATTTGAACAAACTCAAAACGAGCGCATACATTCTCTACTGCATGACATTGAGGTCAAGCAGCAAATTATCAACACCACAAAGTCATCACTTGATGGTCTGAAAGGTGAATGTTTGCAGTATAAACAAGACATTGAAAGGGCACAAGATGTAATATTGTCTTTGAAATCTCACATTGTTTCACTATCATCAACAATGACACACAGTTCAAAGAACCAACAAACAGACATGAAACTAAGGATGCGTCGAGGGAAAGGAAGTAAAATTCCTCACAGAAGCCCAAGGTTATGCTCATTGGAACTTCTAACACAGATAAGATAAATCCAGATCGCTTCATGAGTCATATCGAAATGAAGAAGGAAACTAAATATACAATTAGCAGTGCCAAACATTATATTTATCAAATTGTCAGGCAACACAAACCAAAGCCGAAATATGTTACAGATGAAACTGCTATGGAAAACGGACATTTCGTTCGTAGAACACCTATCAGACATTGTGAACTTAACGCAATCGAATTAATTTGGGCAAAAATTAAAACAGAAGTCCGCAAAGAAAACAAAACTTACAAAATAAAAGATGTTGAAGAATTATTTAAAACTGCAGTGACAAATATTACAAAGGATGATTGGGTTAAATCAGTTAAGCATACCATTTCTGTTGAAAAAGAGTACTGGGATACGGATGGGGTTATGGAGAAGGAAATTGAACCAGTCGTGATATGGGTTGGGGCCGATTCGGACTCCGAGTCTGATGAAGGGTCCGAGGTTGAAAATTAAGATAAACTTCAATTAATTACATGTATTTAGTTAGAAAAAACAGTATATGTTATGAAATTCAAGTATATATTACATGTTTGATCCGATATCTAAATTAACAGGGAAGACAAGTTCGAAATACGTTGATTTCTGCAGTTTTTATTTTAAAGTGGAATTGAAATATTCTTCTATAGTAGGAATCACTGTGTAAAATATGTATTTTCCACATTCCGCCTGCTTTAAATTATCTCTATCTAAACTGTCTTTGTTAAAAACAAAAACTCATTCTATCATTATGTATGGGTGTTTACTAATAAACTGGTATGATGGTGGATTGTTTTAACTTTAATGTGTTCTTTAAACACTGTCTTTTTGTACTTTTTTAA
>MJUT01021370.1:0-27223 GCA_002080005.1 Gigantidas platifrons | reverse complement strand
CTGTGTAAAATATGTATTTTCCACATTCCGCCTGCTTTAAATTATCTCTATCTAAACTATCTTTGTTAAAAACAAAAACTCATTCTATCATTATATATGGGTGTTTACTAATTGAAGGGTCTGGGTAGAAAGATAATAACGGTACAACAACACAAAATAACACACTCGAGGGGTAACACCACCTCCCACATATCCCAAGAGTGCATGTGTTGTATGGACATGGAATACGTGGTGGACACGGAGAATATAAATAAACGCACCAATCATAATATTATTTAGAATACAATTACAGTAAGTCATACGAAGTTGACATTTTGAATTTCATGTGCACATCGCATTAACTTGGACACGTGATCGTTTAATGGATATTATTGTAAACCCTGTTCAATTGTTACTAAGCAGGCATAACATGCACAAATGTAAGAGTAATTTAAATTCATGAACACTGCAACCAATTTTGAGTGTCAAAAACATTTTAATCACAAATTCCGAGGTTTGTGATTAATTTTTTTTTAATCTCCAAGTCTTGTTTTTCTAATGTCCAGGTTCATCGAATAATGATATATGATAGAAGATAATTCCTATTTAAATAAAAAAAAAACACTTTCAAAAACATAGTTGAATTATTACTCATATAATGTCTGGCATAACTTATTCAGCAGTTTATGAGAGTTTCATTAAAATGTATATATTTGATAGGATTTCAAGAAATACTAAATGTTTGGGGTGCCTTTCACATGAGAAGTAGAAATGTCAATAGTTAATATAGCTTTAATGGCGGGTCCCTTGTTGCTCATGTTCTTAGTTTTTGTGATCTCCTAATATGTGTCTTTACTTTCTTAACTCCGTGTTGTGATGTCCGTTACAATGTCCGCATAATAACGATGTTCGGTTCGTCTTAACCTCCAGTTGTTTGTACCTTATTTACGTTATTTATGCTTGTTTAGGGTTCATGTCTAATTCACATTATTTATGTTTGTTTAGGGTTCATGTCTAATTTACTTTATTTATGTTTGCTTAGGCATAGTAGTGTCCAACACATATTGTGTTGTGTTTTTGTTTTGTTTGTCATCGTCCTGTGTCTTGTGTACCTAGGGTTGCCAGTTTCTCTGGATGATCCATTTAGATTGCCTCTTCGGTTTTCTCTAACGTTTATTTACTTAATACTCTGTTCATATTGCTTAGCCATGGTTAGGAGAAGCAATATGATCATATTTATAGTATATTTCATCATTTCAAATAAATTATTTCACTATCTAACCATAAACCCTAATATGGATAAATACCTTTTTCTTTCTGTCTTTTCTTTTTAATTTCTGAAAATGTAAAAGTTAATAAGATTACGAAATGCTTACCTTTATTACGGACGAGCAATATTTACATTCCCAAGCACTCTAATAATAAATATGATGCTTTTGGGGTGTATTTTTATTGGCAATATCATAACATTCCGAAAGGGATCATATTAGGGGTAATATTTTCAAACAAACAATCAGTGACTTTCCTCCCAAATGTTGAGGTATTAAAATCCAATGAAAAAAAAACGTAGTCGATGCTTTGTCGATTTGTTTGTTGATATGTTGTTTCCAAAGTAAAATTAAGTAATGTAAATCGTTTTTAAAAAGAGTAGGTTATATTATTTGCTTCGCTTACTGCAAATTCGAGCAGACGCTGATAGTTATTGTCTGAATGGGCAATATAGATTGCTATATTGCATATAATTGGACGGTAGAAGATGAATGAAAGGTTACATGACATGACCAGATACCAGTCTTTTCTATTACTTTGTAATGCTGCTCGTCCTGCGTAGAATCAGCAAATATCAAGTTCATAGTCCTTGGTTTGACCGAAAGGTACTCCAAAACGAGATCTACCACACACGACGAGAGCACGATGACCATTACACTACCGATGTGGTCTATGTAGAATGTAACAAAATGAAGAATACGATCGAACCCAATTAAAACCAGTGTAAGAAACCGGGTGCTTCGTGATTGTCAGAACTGATCGTAGCATGTTGTAATTGAACTTTAATTGTCAGCACTGATCTTAAACGTGTAGAACTGATCGCAACGTGTTGTAATTGACCTTTAATAACCAGAAATGACCATGACATGTTGCAACTGACCATTAATTGTCAGAACTGATCGTAACATGTTATTATTGACCTTTAGCTGTGAGAACCGATGGTAACGTGCTATATATATTTGATCTTTATTTTTTAAGAACTGATCTTAATCTTGTTGATTATTTTTCATGATATTAAGTGTTGATTTAACGATTCGAAATTATGTTTCCTTAACAAATATCATAGAATTCTATTAGTATCAAAATTGGGAAATTCTGTATATAAATACATCATTGAAATATATAAGATTGTAATCCTACCACTTTCGTCAATTTCTTGAGGTATTGTAGATACATCCTCTTCATTTTCATTGTTTGATTTCATAGGTTTCTTTTTTACCCTTTGGTCCTGTTGAAATGTAGTGGGTCCCACCCCTGATGTTCCACTGACTGGCTCGACTTGGGCAGACTGTTGAGCTGAAAATATAGATACATTTGTAGTAAAGTATGAAAACTGGAATACCATATATGTAAACATAAGTGAATGTTTTATATTTTGTTGTGTTTCCAGTACAATGAAAAAAACCCTGAAAAAAACAGTCTCTTGAAATTTATCATAATGAAAAACAAGGCTGCCTTTGATCTAATTAATATTGATATGACAATGTAAATTTCTTGCAAAACAAAATTTAGCAGGAGGAGAATTTTGTTGCGGAAAAATTTTCTCAGGATATAATAAGAAATTCCCTCATGGAAGATCATTATTACTAGAAAAAGTTACTTTTAGATGAGATGATAATATCTGTTTTGTACTAGACCAACACACTGAGTTTGATTTTTATTGTACTAACTCACTGAAACAACAGTCCGCAGGAAGCTACATTAAATATATATTAGTATATCAATCAATTACAGAGAGGTAACCATGGTTATAAATGATATAATTGAAGTACTCAGAATAAGAAAAGTTATTGAATTATTACAATATTTATTAATTACACTTCATACGCTCTTGATAACTTTGATACATTAACATGTGTGATAAATAAACAAATCTATGAAATATAGACATCTCTGGTTACCAAGTCATTTTATAATTGTTGAATCACGAGTCTTTTACTTCACAGTGTACAAAATATACTTTAATTTTGACTGTTATTATGTTTTTGTACAATAATATCCCAGCAATGCTTTTGAAAAGTGAGAGAGTGATTGTTTTTTACCGCCAACCCAACAATTTTCCAGCTCTATCATGGCGAGAACAAGTTAATTTTCAATGAAATGATGACGAGGTCCGCTTTGTACTAGACCAGCAGGCTTAGCTGGATATTAATAGTGCTAGCACACTGAAGCAACAGGAATCAGATAGACATGTCACCCTACTCGGACATATTATCTTGACTCCAAGCCAACCAGTCTTTGCTCTTTCTCTCTAATGCTGCGTGCTTAGCGGAAAAACAACAAATACCAATTTCATAGTCTTTGATTTGACCCGATCGACCATTACACCATCGATGCGGATGCAATTGTAAATGCGGCATATGATTTAAATATTGTCTAAATATCACCTCGATTACTGTACAATCTGTGTTATAAATCAATGAAAACATTAAAGGTAAAATGACAAAATTCCTTTCTAATTTAACTTACGCTGGCCATTTGTATGAAAGGTGGAGGGACCTTAAGCGGTATATAATTAATTTGGCCTAATGGTTTCCAAATCGAAGACTAACATGTGATAAGCTAAGGATGACTGATGATTGAAAAAGGAACACATGGCCATTGGTCATGTGAGCTAAAATGTGTAGCGAAACATTTGAATGTCTAACAAACATAAACCCACAATAAAGTACACCAGCGGAATCGCATTAATTTGATACTGTGCATAGTGTGTATATAATATTTATAATGTGTATATTGGATGGTAAGTTTTCCTAATGCTTTGTTGTTTTTTTTCTGTAGGAGGATTGAATCTAATTAAAATTAGGATTGGTCTATCGATCCAAAATATTTACTTGACAGAAGCAATCAGCTTGGACCTGACCTATATACGTTTTACCTTGTTGATTCTCCATTTGGATGTCCGAAACATTAAATTGTTCTGTTTCCTCATTAGTGCCTGGGAGAAGAAAACATATAAGATATACATATATAATGTTTATCAAGATTCATCGTTAATTAAGAAATTAGTTGAATACAACATACAAGTTTAACCAGAGGCCCACATGAGCCTGTATCGGCCTACTGATTATTCATTCAGTTTGTGTTCAATCCAGTCGACATATTATTTGGAAACATTAATAAATGAAATACAACTTTAAAAGCTCGGACGTTTGATTTGGTCCCTTTTGGAACTTCATATCTTTCAAACAGCAAGAGCTACAAGAAATCTGTTGGAACGCAATAGACATGACTGCATGCATGCACAGTGGCCTCTGTTGGTCTTCTGACCTCCTTTATCTCGGACACCATATAAGCTTGTTCACATGTGCTTAAATACCAAGATAGACAATTATATAAGGAATGCACTGAACAAGGGGAACTTCTTGGAAAAATTTAATTTTGGTCCAATTTCGACCCCTTGTGTTTTGGGAACAGTAACAGCCAGACAAAGTCATTTGCAGATTACATTCAGAGACTTAAATGAGGAATATAAAGAAGAAAGCATTCATCAGCATTGTATGAAAAATGAGCATCCACATACAAAAACAAAAAGACCCTATGTATCACCTTAAAGCCTCTTGTTTCTGTAGTTGATTTCTAAGCTGATAAAAGTTTGAAGATAACAAACAGGTAATCAGAAGCCATCAATGAAAGGACAAACAATACAATTGCCAAAAAAGGGCTAAAACGATGAGTACAAACAATGGGCTACAAAGTCCTACACAGAAAACTAAAGACTGGTGATCAACACTTAAAACCAGGGGTGAACCGGAAACGGACCATTTCATGCTCCAATAGTGTTACTCTTGCTATGAATCTGATTTTAAGTCAAGAATGAGGAACTAAGAGACAAACTGAACATATTCATGGCCATTCATAACAGAGATATTCCAGTTAACCAAGTCGAGATGACGACCGTAAAACTTTCGAAGTGGTCCTTTAAATCTAACCACCAGGAACTTTTGGTTCAGTACTTTTTTCAACAGCAATCCTCTATCACGGAAATCCTTATATGAACCAAAAGTCTGGAATAGCATACTCCATATTCACATGGTGCTGAATTGTTGCTACATATAAATGGAAAATTCACAATGGGGAAATTGAAATCATCTCTTAGCCTTAGCCAGATCTCACTGTTCGAGGTGAAGGTCAAGGTATGAATATTACATAGCTGTATAATTCTAGTTCAAAGGGATAGAAGGACGTCATCTATTAAGTGTAACGTGAAATTATTATAACTTCAATCAACAGTTTTCAAGTGAATATCCGTGATTATTCATGTACAATTTAGGTTCAATCGAGTTTGTAGAATGTTGTTTTTAATATATTTTCCAGCGGTGGTTTTAAACTGTCCTGTAATTGTGGCTTCATTGGATTTCTTTTCATAGGATTAAATAAGGGATTTGTCATCAAAAATTGAAATTTTATCAATAATAATTGGCTCTAGTGTCATATTGAATTTCCAAATTGAATGAAAACCATACAAGGAGTATTCGTGCCAAGTTTGCTTGACACTACCATAATATACCAAAAATGTCTTAGTCAACAATAGTTTAAAGAAAATGAAGGATCTGGGTAGAAAGATAATCACGGTACAACAACACAAAATAACACTCTTGAGGTTTAACACCACTTCCCACATATCTCAAGAGTTCATGTGTTGTATGAGCAAAGAATACGTGGTGGACACGGAGAATATAAATAAACGCACCAATCATAATATTATTTAGAATACAATTACAGTTAGTCATACGAAGTTGACATTTTGAATTTCATGTACACATCGCATTAACTTGGACACGTGATCGTTTAATGAATATTATTGTAAATCCTGTTCAATTGTTACTAAGCAGGCATAGCATGCACAAATTTAAGAGTAATTTAAATTCATGAACACTGCAACCAATTTTGAGTGTCAAAAACATTTTAATCACAAATTCCGAGGTTTGTGATTAAATTTGTTCTTCTTCTAATATCCAAGTCCATCGAACAATGATATATGATAGAAGATAATTCCTAATTAAATAACGAAAATAACACTTTCAAAAACCCAGTTAAATTACTACTCATGTAATGTCTCGCATAACTTATTCAGCAGCTTATGAGAGTTTCATTAAAATGTATATATTTCATAGGATTTCAAGAAATACTAAATGTTTGAGGTGCCTTTCACATGGGAAGTAGACATATCAATAGTTAATATAGCTTTAATGGCGGGTCCCTTGTTGCTCATGTTCTTAGTTTTTGTGATCTCCTAATATGTGTCTTGACTTTCTTAACTCCGTGTTGTGATGTCCGCTACGATTTCCGCATAATAACGATGTTCGGTTCGTCTTTAGCTCCAGTTGTTTGTAGGAAGGTTCATGTCTAATTTACACTATTTATGTTTGCTTAGGCATAGTAGTGTCCAACACATATTGTGTTTTTGTTCTGTTTGTCATGGTCCTGTAGCAATATGATCATATTTGTAGTATATTTCATCATTTCAAATTAATTATTGTACTATCTAACCATAAACCCTAATATGGATAAATACCTGTTTGTTTCTGTCTTTTCTTTTTAATTCCTGAAAATGTAAAAGTTAATAAGATTACGAAACATTTACCTTTATTACGGACAAGCAATATTTACATTCTAAAGCACTCTAATAAAAAATTAGATCCTTTTGGGGTGTATTTTTATTGGCAATACTACCATAAGAGATCATATTAGCCACTTTCCTCCCAAATGTTGAAGTATTAAAATCCAATTAAAAAAACGTAGTCGCTGCTTTGTCGATTTGTCTGTTTACATGTTGTTTCCAAAGTAAAATTAATTAATCTAAATCGTTTTTAAAAATAGTAGGTTATATTATTCGCTTCGCTTACTGCAAAATCGAGCACACGCTGATAGCTATTGTCTGATTGGGCAATATATATTGTTATGTTGCATATAATTGGACGGTAGAAGATGAATGAAAGGTTACATGACATGACCTGATACTAGACTTTGTTAGGTCACCAAATACGAAAGAAAATAAATGATTATAATTCCATGGGTCTTTATTGGTCACTTATTGCATAGTGAAACAAATCTGTATTATTTCAAATTCAACTAAAATAACATCATAACAAACACCATGGTTCATTTCTTGAAAAGGAAAAGAAATCTAAAACTAAACTCTTTAACAAAACATATTAGATAAAGATGAAATTAATAAATGGAAGAGAGACCGTTGTGGCTGTGATCGTATGGTAGTTGGATTTACAACTACCTATGCAATCGGTGCCTATCAGCATTGATGTTGTTGGTTTGAATCCCACTCAGAGCGAGGTGCACAACATTAAGTGATAAAGTTTGTCAGTGACTTGTGGTAGGTCGGTGGTTTTCTCCGAGTTTCTCCGGTTTCCTCCACCAATAAAACTGACCGCCACGATATAACTGAAATAGTGTTGAAAATCAATTTCAAAATACTTAACGGATACGATAGATTTGTCATCGTCCTGTGTCTTAGGTACCTAGTGTTGCTAGTTTCTCTGGATGGTTCATTCGCGATTGCCTCTTCGTTTTTCTCTAACGTTTATTTACTTAATACTCTGTTCATATTGTTTAGCCATGGTTAGGAGAAGCAATATGATCATATTTGTAGTATATTTCATCATTTCAAATAAATTCATTCACTATCTAACTATAAACCCTAATATGGATAGATACCTTGTGGTTTCTGTCTTCCTGAAAATGTAAAAGTTAATAAGATTACGAAATGTTTACCTTTATTACGGACGAGCATTATCTACATTCTAAAGCACTCTAATAAAAATTAGATGCTTTGGGGGTGTATTTTTATAGGCAATACCATAACATTCCGAAAGGGATCATATTAGGGGTAATATTTCCAACCAACTAATCAGTGACATTCCTCCCAATTGTTGAGGTCTTAAAATCCAATAAAAAAAACGTAGTCGATGCTTTGTCGATTTGTCTTGACATGTTGTTTCCAACTAAAATTAAGTAATCTAGATCGTTTTTAAAAAGAGTAGGTTATATTATTCGCTTCGCTTACTGCAAAATCGAGCACACGCTGATAGCTATTGTCTGATTGGGCAATATATATTGCAATATTGCATATAATTGGATGAATGAAAGGTTTCATGACATGACCTGATACTAGATTGTGTTAGGTGACCAAAAACGAAAGAAAATAATTTATTATAATTCCACTGGTCTTTATTGGTCACAAATTGTATAGTGAAACAAATCTGTATTATTTTAAATTCCATTGCAACAGACATCATAACAAACACCACAGTTTATTTCTTGAAAAGGAAAAGAAATCTAAAATTAAACTTTTTAGCAAAACATCTTAAGTAAATATGAAATTAATAAATGGAAGAGGGACCGTCATGGCCGTGATCGTATGGTAGTTGGATTTACAACTACCTATGAAATCGGCGCCTATCACCATTGATGTTGTGGGTTCGAATCCCTCTCACGGCGAGGTGTACAACATTAAGTGATAAAGTTTGTCAGTGACTTGTGGCAGGTCGGTGGTTTTCTCCGAGTTTCTCCGGTTTCTTCCACCAATAAAACTGACCCCCACGATATAATTGAAACATTGTTGAAAGTGGCGCTAAACACCATAAAACCAAAAAGCAAACCAAATAAATGGAAGGAAACAAATGACGAAACAAAACAAATATCATGGTAAAACCATAGAGATAGGAAGCTTAACTGTCATATGATGAGAACAATTAATTTATTACAATATCAAAATCATTCAGAAAAGTGTTTTTTCAATCAGCTGAGCAGTTGAGATTTTTTTCTCTCGAATATTGCCACATATAAACAGTTAGGTCATATAAAAGCTATATCTATATCTTTAGAACCCCTGTATACCCCTGGATTTTCATTAATTGATGTAACTTTATAAATAAGTAAGGAAAACAGACTCTGATTTACTCTACTTACGTGATCTGTATACATAATAAGCCACTATTCCTATTCCTACTAGTACCATTGTGACTAAAATAGGCACAAAACTGAAATATAGGGTATTTAGACAAAAAATTAACATCTGTTTAGATAATTATTACATGTATGGATTAAAAAGAGTTTGAAGATACCAAAAGGGGTAATCAGACACCATAATCGAAGAAGGACAGAAAATAAAATGACAAAAAGTAGGAAGACAGACAAAACAATGGTAGACGAAATACTACACAGAAAACTAAAGATTGGGCAACCCAAAGCCCACTGAAATTTCCAGATAGGAAAAAGAATTTCCTGCTCCCCTTGTGGCACCTGTTGTGTTAATGTTAAATGACATGACTATAATCTTATATGGAAATCGTGTTGAATATGAATCCCCTACAAAATGGGAATCAAGACGAATCGAACATCGTATTTACACGGAAATCATAGCGGACACCACAACACGAAACTAAAAACGTGAAAACATGGTTGCGTTCAATGTCGTAGCAGCTAGCCTAGCTGCTAGGTAAAATAGCCATGATGTTATTGAACGATTAGCTACGTAGCAGTGCTAGCAAATATGGCGCCAATCATATATAATAATTTCTTGGAACATTTTAGCTTATTGTATTTGTCTAGTTACCTTAATAAATTATCACCCGTATTAAAAGCGTTGCCACTTCCTGCAGTGCCACTATTTTTGCCTTACGAAATTAAATTTAGTGCTTGCCGCCATCTTGGATTCAAAAGCTAGCATAATTTGTTTAGGCTATCTAGAGCTACGTAGCGGCTAGGCTAGCTTTCCGTTCAATAGGATTTATCTACATAGCTTAACCTAGCAGCTACGATATTGAATGCACACCATGTCATTGAACAAAATGAACAAGAAAAACCTTACTAAAAACTGGGACGAACTTAGCTTCTCTGAATAAGTAAGCGATTTATGCGTCACTTGTGGCACCCGTTGTTGTGCTACCCATGTCATGAACGAGGAAAGGACGGGATTGTCAGAGTTGGCGAACACTTTTTTTTCTGTCTGGCATTGGGTCAGACAGGAATTGGGGTTCTGTCTGACCCATGGCCTTTGTGTCTGTCCCACCACATTTGTTTTGTAATATTGTATATAACCTGTCAAATTTTGTTTTTTTTTCTACAGAACTGAATGCAAGATTACCTATATTCATGATCATTAAACAACTCAATTAAGTGTTTTTCTGTATACATATTTTTATCTAAAAAGATAAGGCAGATATAACCAACAATCCGTATATAATGGTCCGATCGCGTTCCGAATATTATACATCAATGTCAGTTTCCGGTTTACCTGCATTTTTAATTTCTGCCAAGAATATGAATCTTCAATATATAAGCATCTCAAAACATATTTAATTAAACACAAACAATCTTTGATACTTGAGGAGTGTGGAAGTCAACTTATTTATGTGCTCAGTAATATATTTCAGTTATAATGTTCCACGTTTTGCAGGTGCTCGTATGTTTACATTTATGTAATAGGAGTTTCGATTGCAAATAGGAACGTGTCGGTCTGACATTTTAATAAAACTGAAAACGGAAGTTAATGCAATTAGCAGTGGAAACTGGGAGTGAATACATTTCAATCGCCAACTGGACGACCACAAAGTAATATTGTCGAGACTGACATTGGGACAGACACTAGTCATTAATTAGTCGGACCGACCATTATTCTGGTGGTCAGGTCCGACTGGTCCAACGATTTTCGCCAACTCTGAATGATTGTGACTACGAAACATAACTGTGACCATCTGTGACACGGACATTTGGTAACGGTTAAGCACATTATGATAGACACCGCCTAAACCTTCGAAGTGATGTTTTCAATTTTAACCCTTGGTTCAGTAGTTTTCTGGTTAGCAGCAACCCTCTATTAAGGAAATTTAATATGAACACAAACTAAGAGATATATAGAATCTAACACCAGCAAAAGTACAAGACATGGGTGTCGGAGATTTCCCTCTCTTGCACTTTTTGCCGGTGTTTGATTTTATTTCTCACTTTTATCAGCTGTTACCTAATTGTTTTGTTTGCATTCCAGATCGAGCGTTTTCCCGCAAATTGTGTTTCCATTGCTGAAGTAAATATTCAATTTATTCATATGCATCCGTGTCTTAGCAGTATTTTAAAAGTATTTCATAATAAAATACAATGTATTTAATAAATATATGATAAATATAACTCAACACTACACCTGTGGGTGTGAACAAATATTTGAATTTGGTCAAAGGGAGGTAACGTTAGTTACTAACAAGGGAGAGCACTCTATTATTTACTCAAAGTAAACAAACATTGACTGGAAGAGTCTTACACCGTGAAACATGAAAGGTGCACGATAGTTAAATTATTAGCTAGCAGAATAGTATACATACATTAATTTAAAAATACTTATGTAATAGAATCGTGGTTAAATGAAAGTAATTCAAATCTTGATTGAAATTGCTGCAGCGAAGTAAAGATTTCACAGGGAAAAGTCGCATGTGAGCTGTCTTGTACCGGGGGATACAAGACAAGGATATCTCACACCGGCAAAAACAGGAACTGCTCTGTCTCAAAAGTGAGAAATATACGACACATACAGGTGCTGCTGGAATAATACTACATATACAATGTAAATAGAGTGTTCACAATGAGAAAATTGAAATCAATTCCTTTGTCGTAAATTATCGTTCTTATCTGGTCCTCATTTGCAAAGTCTATGTGTAAGCCAATGTATCAAGCAGACATGGCTTTTTATTAGAATCTGAGAGGGTTTTTTTTTAAATCAAATAAGAAATGCCCTTTCCTAAAACAAGATATTCTATTCTATGAAACAGTCGAATTAATTATTTTAACCTGTCTTTTAGTGTAGAGATGGGAAATGTTATGAGTTCAATCCCCATCAATAGTAAGGAGTACTGGATACAACGTTATGTATACCCCTTAACTTAATGATTACCCCTTTGGTATCGTCAAACATTTCCTGTCAATTAATTTAAGAACGTCGGTGGTTTTCTCCTGCTACTCCAGTTTCTCCCATCCATAAAACGGCCTGCCACCACCAAACTAATCGGAGCGTGATCAGACGTGGACTACCGACTATGGAATAACAAATGAATTTGTATTATATTCAAGCAAAATCACATTTAATAATCAAAATAAGGCCAAATAATGAATGTATTATGTTTTTCGTTTAAAAGTAAAGACAAAGGGTTAAGCAGTAAGTCGAAGAATTAACGAATAACAGTACTGTATTTGAAGAGTTGGAGGTTTCAGTTGTGGATTTGACGGTCGCAAATGCCGTTTTACAACTGACACCTCCTAGTCTTCAAATAGAGTACTGTTATTCCTATTCTAATGAAATTCTCTCAAAGTGTACACACTAGTTTGAAAACATAAAAATAAATGACGAAATATATGCACTTTTCAAATTCCTTCCGCTTAAAAAATAGTCCGTCAAATTCACAATTTTGACACCGACAACTCTTCAAATGCTCTCAATGTATCATCTAATTCAGTAGGACCGAGGTGCGTGAAAACAAAAAAATCATTGTTGTTAATAAAAAAAAATCCGGAAAAATACTTAAGACAACAATCTATCGACTTTGACTTTTGTAGTGTATCGTCATCCGGTGACATAATTTGGAACGCTCACATATTGACACAAACTGGTTATTGATTTATTTTACGATTTGTTTAGTAATTTACTTGTTTATGTAGCTAAATGCAAAATACCATCAAATTGGAAAATATCAGTAACTTAATTACATCACCGAATCCTAATTTCATGACAGTGGATTTCGTTATTACATGCATTTCTATTTATTACTGACTTCCATTCAATATGTTCAATTTTTTCTACTAGAATCAAAATAATTCATGGAAGTCATAGTAAAGTATAACATACTATAGGTAACATTATTTTCGTTTAATTTAGTCATTACTTTTCTGTAATGATTCATCGTAGAATATGTGTCCATACTAACATTGCAAGCAACGAGAGAAAACATCAATGCACAACTACATTGAACTGGTGACGAATATCGTATGGAAGAAAATGATGCATTTTTTTTTGCACTGCATAGTTAATTTTTTTGTAAAATGAAAATAGAAACAGATAGTTTTTTTCAACTAATTTATCTAGGCATTGATCATGACCATTTGTAGGACTTGTATCCAAATAGTGAGATATTTTTTATATTTTCAAAACTGAAATTGGGAGAAAAACTTTGAAGTGTACTTTTATGTTTGGAATAAACAAATTTATGCAGAAAAACAGAAAGAAAGAGACTGGGGATAAGCTGTGTACAATGGAATGTACTTAGTTTATTGAACCTATGTTCAATCTGAACAGGAAAGATGTCGTCTGCTGTCGCTGCGGCATCTGGGTCAGCCATATTGTTTACAAACAAGTGCATTTGGCATAGGAATATATAATGATTCCTTCAGGCCTGTTAACTGCTGATTTTACAAAACAAACTACACAAACTACAGAGAGAAAACTCAAGACTGAGAAACAAGAACTAAAAATCGGGGGTGAACTCAGGTGCATCGGAAGGGCTAAACAGTTCCTGGTTTACTAGTGACACCCAACACTAGTAATGTAAGCCAGTTTAACATAATTAGTATGCCAACTAAACAAAGAGTTATCATTCTTAACATGTGTATCTGTTAGATGGCAAGAGAGAGGTTATGTTTTCAAATCAAAATGCATTTTTGCTTGGAAAGTTTGATACAAATACGAGAATTGACACCAGAAACATTTAAGATATTTAAATGTGAATTGATTTTCATGTAAAATGGACTAATATACTAGACAGATATTATAATGATACATTTGCAGTATCTTTGTTTTCTGATCAGTTTCTAACTAAGTAGAGAACAGTCCAATTTACGTTGTAATCGGAAATTGATGCCAAATTGGTTTTATTATCTTACAGAGAATATCAATGTATTATTAACTATGTCTAGATATGACAGTCATCTTGTAAATAGCCATCTAATAACCATACAAAAGTAATTAAGATTCGTCTTTCTTGTATTTAATAAGAAGACATTATTACCATGTCCACCTATGTTCTGCGGTGGAATTCATCTTAGATTTCTAATCCGCACCTCCAATAAAAAGCTAAAAAGAATATACAAGACTACCCAAATATCATCTAAGTGTCGCTTCGGCTTACTCAGCTTTGTTACGTTTCTAATAAGACATATTTTTCCCAATAGAGTCCAGTGCAGTGTTTGTTACTTTGGATTTCAGATCAACACCCTATGAATATTCATGTCAACATTAATTTACATCAGCAAAGTGGTTTCGTAAATGAAGATAACCAACCAGCCAAGAAATACAAATAACTCGCATGATCCGTTGCGATTATACCAGGTTAACAAAACTTTACATTTCATAATTCGCCCTCGTTTATGAAATTATCAAAAAGATTTTCACTCTGTTTTACTTCTGAACAATTTAAATGTCAAAGTACAATGTTAACCCCTAAATTCTTGGGATTTTTCAGATGCCATTCTTACAAACACTTTCAATGGATTATTGACATTGTTTATGCTAATTTCATTATTGACCTATATTGTCTCTATTTCATAAACGTTTGCTTCATTACCATGGCTATGCATTAAAATAAAAAAAGCGAAAAAGTTATTCCGAAACTCATACTGCGGAAACAAAACTTTACATGACTATTCATTAAAATAAAAAAAAGTGAAAAAGGTATTACGAAACTCATACTGCGTAAACAAAACTTTACATTTCTCTATTTTTCTCTCGTTCCTTCACTTGATGAAATATAAAATTACATACATTGCTGCTGTATCTTTCTCTTTATCTTTGTCAGGAACATCTGAAAACCAAACAATTGATGATAATAGATAGAATGACTTAATAAATCGTAAGAGAAACAGAATGGACAATCCACAGAAACTGGCAACATTGGCTACACAAGATGGAGACAAACAAAACACAACACAATTACTAACACTAGATGTAAAATGATAAATATACAAGTGGGTGGTTTCTACACCTACAATTATCAAGCAATAATCTGTTCTCTTTCTTTCTTTTTTTTCAATTAAAATCTTTATTTGAGATCATTTTTATGATATGATATGATTTTTCACATATATTTTATTTTAACAATTTCTACTGCAAGTAAACTTTGGTTAGGGTGAACTATTGATGATTGTTCTTACTATCTTGAAAACATTATGCACATTTTTTTAAGCATTCGTAGATAGAAATATATGAACAAATACCTAATTGTTATACTTTCTTTGATATAGTAATTACGATAAAATGTGCAAATCTATTTATCTTGATTTGTTTCCCTATTTGAAAATGCAGCTAAAGATAAACAGTTATTCCACCAAATGTGGGAGGGACGTACAGACATACGTACTGAAATGGGTAAAACTAATTGTCTCCAGCTTCTGGGATGGGCATAATTACATACATCATCACCGATAAACTATGTTTTTGAAATAACTAGTTAATTCACATTCTAAGTTCCAGATAGTGTCCATAGCAACAACTGATGGAAACTCCAATCGGTACGATTTTAACTTGAGCAAACATGGGCGCTGGTCACTATACTCAGTGAGTCAGTATATTAATATTATTATCAAACCTCTGTGGAGTTTCGTTAAGGAAAACTGACTTATCAAATATTATAATGAATGTTCCTTTTCCAAAGGAACATATAAACCAAATAACATCAAATTGATCCAGATGTAGTGCTTATAGAAAAAAGATTATAACAGTACTGCTGGATAGGGACCGTTTCGCACTCATTTAGGGTATATATGATCATTATTAAAGACCCTATTGTGATTATGAAATGTAGAATGACAAGCAGAACGCTGTTCCTTTACTTTAATTTGTGTCTAAGTGAAAAAGTGGATAGTATCCCACGTTCATTTACATCCGCATTCTTTCTTAGCAGACATATATTACAAAATATTCCTTTAAAGCATGCTTTAATTATAATATTGTAACCAAAAGGATCTCAGTTTTCGTATTTAATGCTATACACTTTTTTTGTATTTGTGTTTTATGTTGACTTTACTTACTTTCTTTAAAAACATCGCCATGAAGCAAATATTTCGGGGTTGACAGGTCAAATCCATAAACACAGTGGTAAGTAACATTTAAGTCTGCTTCAGACAGATTACGGATGACAACACCAAACCCATCTTTATTATATGTTCCATGATATTTCCCTTTGGGATGATTTGAAAATGTTTTTACATCCAGAATTATCGACTTAGTTGCGACAGACCATCCTGCCGGCTCACTGCAGCAGTTTTCAACGGGACAAAACAATATCAAATTCTGTCCATAAGCAGCTACCTTTTCTTTTACAACCCACTGAAGTTGACCTGAATAAAACAAAATAAATAACGATGCAATACAATTATTGAATGATTGATACTGATACTATTGGGCTTTGTCAAATCATGCAAGAAAGATTATTCAACGAGACCGTACGCCAAGGAGAAGGTTGTTTTCTTGGGTTGATATATCTTTTGATCATAACAGTATAATATTTTGTGTAGAAGGTAACATAAAGCTAAACCACAATGTTCCCTGATATTTTCACTAGGGAAATATCGCTTCAAGTCATGACGTCATCGATGTGCTAAGATGGTGATTTCGTCATTTTATATTTTTAAAAGTTATGCTTTACAAATAAGAATATTGGTTAATAATATCATCCCTTGCAGAAAATTAATTGCACCTACAAGATCGTGCAATTCCGTTTGAAAGAATATTCATCAATATTCGTGCAATAGCCCAATGATTAGACTTGCTACAAGTCCCTTCCTTTCTTTTATTTTTTCTGTATTTTGTCTACTTAATAACACACCTGATTACTGATAGCTGTGTGTATGGAAAATAACAGAAAAATGAAGATGTATTACCGTGGGTGTATGGGAAAAACTGAAGCTGTATTCCCCTGAGTGTAATGAAAATAAAAAACAAATTGAGTTGTATTACCTGTGTGTATAGACAATAACAGAAAACTAGAGGCTCCCAGGAGCCTGTATTGCTCACCTGGATATAATAACAACATCAGTCAATACAACTTGATTAAGAATAACAAATGTAGCCCTCGTCATTGCAGACCACCTCTCCAAAATAATTTCGGCAGGGGTTCCCTCTTTAATGTATGTTATCAACATTGCTATAAAAACATAACTGTCAATGAGTCTCAAAATTTAGCTTTTGCTACTTCACATTTTGTAATAGAGTTGCTTCCCTTTGATTGCTTGAGTAAACAAAAGCAGTGAAAGTCAACAAAAAAATGCATTTCAAGAGGAATAACTCCTCACATAGTTGTCAGACATTTTCAACTGTGGAACTTTTTTTTGTAGATCTTGACATGCTGAACATTTTGCAGTTTACTTTTGACATCTGTATCTTATAGTTTTTGAAATAAAGGACGAAAAGTATTAAAATTTTGAAAATTAGATGAAAAAGGGCAATAACTCCAAAATGGGTAATCAGATTTACTTCAAAATTGCAGGGTAGGTAGGTAGATCTTGACATGCTGAACATGTTTGCCGTTAAACTTAACATCTATCTCTTGTAGTTTTTGAAATATAGTGCGAAAAGTCTTAAAATTTTGAAAATTTGATGAAAAAAGGGCAATAACTCCAAGATGGGTAATCAGATTTTCTGCAAAATTTCAGGGTTGGTATATCTTGTCATTCTGAACATGCTTGCAATTCAAACTGATCATCTATCTCTTATAGTTTTTGAAATAAACCAGAGGCTCCCAGGAGCCTGTAATCGCTCACCTGGAGCAAAGCTGCTTTCAATAACAACGCAACTGCACAGTGGTAGCCATCTTTGTGGGAGAGCGTGACTGCCGGACACAATTTGGAAAAGACCGTCGAATGACTATTCCATCAAAGTTTGGTTCTAATTGAGCTACCGATTCCAGACAAGATGGTTTTTATGTGAATTTCCCATAGGGTCCTATGTTAAACTAAGTTCAGCTGTGCAGCCATCTTGGACAGAGGGCGGGACCACCAGACACAAATTTGGAAGAGGACCATCCAATGAATATTTTATCAAAATTTGGTTCCAATTGAGCAACTGATTCCAGACAAGAAGATTTTTATGTGAATTTCCCATAGGGTCCTATGTTAAGCTAAGTTCGGCTGTGGGGACCATCTTGGTCGATAGATCTTGACATACTGAACATGTTTGCAGTTAAACTTAACATCTATCTCTTATAGTTTTTGAAAAAAAAGGACGAAAAGTATTAAAATTTTGAAAATTTTATTAAAAAGGGCAATAACTCCAAAAAAGGTAATGGGATTTACTTCAAATTTGCAGGGTATGTAGATCTTAACATGCTGAACATGTGTGCAGTTTCTTATCTCTAATAGTTTTTGAAATAAAGGACGAAGAGTACAAAATATGCCTAATTTGCATAATCGGTATAAATCGGCTGAAATAAAAATTTCACAGAAATACACGTAATATATGTTAAGCTACTCCTTGCCATGTAGCTGCAGTTAAAATTTGAGCTCATGTTGACTTATACTAAAGCAGCAATGAACGATTGAAGAAATATCTATTTTTAGTAACAGCGGCCATCTTGAATGGAGGGCGGGACTGTCAGACACAATTTTGAAAGGGACCTACCCAGGAACCATTCCTGCCAGGTTTGGATTTGGTTCAGCGGTTTCAGGGGAGAAGATTTAAATGTGATCTTTTATCAAAATATGCCTAAATTTCATAATCGGTATAAATCGGCTTAAAGAAAAATTTCACAGAAAAACCCGTAATATATGTTAAACTACTCATTGCCATGTAGCTGCAGTTAAAATTTGAGCTCATTTTGACTTATACTAAAGCAGCAATAGACAATTGAAATTTCATCCCCGTTTTCTCTATTTTTAGCTTGGCAGCCATCTTGGTTTGAAATCGGGATAACCGCACACAAATTTGGCAGGGGACCATCCAAGGACCATTCCACCAAAGTTTGGTTGCAACTGGTCAAGTAGTTTCTGAGGAGAAGATTAAAATGTGAAATGTTGACGGACGGACGACGGACGAAAAGTGATGGCAATAGCTCACATGACCCTTTGGGTCAGGTGAGCTAAAAAGTGCAATAACTCCAAGATGGGTAATTAGATTTTCTTCACAATTCCAGGGTAGGTAGATCTTGACATGCTGAACATTTTTGCAGTTTCAACTTAATATCTATCTCTTATTGTTTTTGAAATAAAGAGCGAAAAGTATTAAAATTTTGAATATTTGATGAAAAAAGGAGAATAACTCCAAAATTGGGTAATGGGATTTACTTCAATATTGCAGGGTAGATAGATCTTGACATGTTGCACATTTTTTTTTTAAATTTAAACTTAACATCTATCTCTTATAGTTTTTGAAATAAAGGACGAAACATATTAAAATTTTGAAAATTTGATGAAAAAGGGCAATAACTCCAAAATGGGTAATGGGATTTACTTCAAAATTGCAGGGTATATAGATCTTGACATGCTGAAAATGTATGCAGTTGAATTTAACATCTATATCTAATAGTTTTTGAAATAAAGGACAGACAGTACAAACTATGCCTATTTGCATAATCGGTAGAAATCGGCTGAAAGAAAAATTTCACAGAAAAACACGTAATATATGTTAAATTACTCATTGCCATGTAGCTGCAGTTAAAATTTGAGGTCATTTTGAATTATGCAAAAGCAGCAATAGACAATTGAAATTTCATCGCCCCTTTTTTTATTTTTAGCTTGGCGGCCATCTTGGTTTGAAGTCGGGAACACCGGACACAATTTTGGAAGGGGAGGGGCTTTCCAAGGACAATTCCACCAAAGTTTGGTTGCAATTGGCTCAATAGTTTCTGAGGAGAAGATTAAAATGTGAAATGTTGACCGACGGACGACGGACGACAGACGACGGACGAAAAGTGATGGCAAAAGCTCACATGACCCTTTGGGTCAGGTGAGCTAAAAAGGGCAATAACTCCAAGATGGGTAATTATATTTTCTTCACAATTGTAGGGTAGGTCGATCTTGACATGCTGAACAGTTTTGCAGTTTCAACTTATCATCTATCTCTTACAGTTTTTGAAATAAAGACCGAAAAGTATTAAAATTTTGAAAATTTGATGAAAAAAGGGCAATAACTCCAAAATTCGTAATTAGATTTTCTTCACAATTAAAGGGAGGGTAGAAATTAACAGGCTGAACATTTTTGCAGTTTCATCTTAATATCTATCTCTTATAGTTTTTTAAATAAAGACCGAAAAGTA
Source organism: Gigantidas platifrons (assembly GCA_002080005.1). NCBI lineage: Eukaryota > Metazoa > Mollusca > Bivalvia > Mytilida > Modiolidae > Gigantidas > Gigantidas platifrons. Next base: position 6,731 of record MJUT01021370.1, on the reverse strand, counting down.
TTAAAATTTTGAAAATTTGATGAAAAAAGGGCAATAACTCCAAAATGGGTAATCAGATTTTCTTCAAAATTTCAGGGTAGTTAGATCTTGCCATGCTGATTATTTCTAACCCATGTCAGATTTCTGATATTATTAGCGGTTTTTGAGTTATTACCAAAAACCCGCAATATTACTATACACATGTATGTTCTATTTTTAGCAACAGCGGCCATGTTGATTAGTGCACGGCTTCACCGGACACAATTGTAAAACTGGACACCCTAGTGACGATTCAAACAAAGTTTGGTTCCAATTGGTCGGGTAGTTACAGAGGAAAATATTTTTGAAAAAGTTTACGACGTACGACGGACGACAGACGACGACGACGACGGACGCTAAGTGATGGCAAAATGAACCTGTATTATCCTTGGTGTATGGAAAATAACAAACAAATGAAGCTGTATTACTCTGGGTGTATAGACAATAACAAAAAATGAAACTGTATTCTCCTGGGTGTAATAACGCTAACCGACAAATGAAGCTGAATTCCCTTGGGTGTATGAAAAATAACATACAAATGAAGCTGTATTACCCTGGGTGTATGAACAATAACAAACAAATGGAGCTGTATTGCCCTGGGTGCATGGACAATAACAAACAAATGAAGCTGTATTCCCCTGGGTATATAGACAATAACAAACAAATGAAGTTGTATTCCCTTGGGTGTATAGACAATAACAGACGCATGAAGCGTATTACCCTGGGTGCATAGACAATAACAAACAAATGAATCTATATTCCACTGGGTGTATAGACAATAACAAACAAATGAATCTATATTCCACTGGGTGGATAGACAATAACAAACAAATGCATCTATATTCCACTGGGTGTATAGACAATAACAAACAAATGAATATATATTCCACTGGGTGGATAGACAATAACAGACAAATGAATCTATATTCCACTAGGTGTATAGACAATAACAAACACATGAATCTATATTCCACTGGGTGTATAGAAAATAACAAACAAATGAATCCATTTTCCACTGGGTGTATAGACAATAACAAACAAATGAATATATATTCCACTGGGTGGATAGACAATAACAAACAAATGAATCTATATTCCACTGGGTGAATAGACAATAACAAACAAATGAATATATATTCCACTGGGTGCATAGACAATAACAGACAAATGAATCTATATTCCACTAGGTGTATAGACAATAACAAACAAATGAATCTATATGCCACTGGATGTATAGACAATAACAAACAAATGAATCTATATTCCACTGGGTGGATAGACAATAACTAACAAATTAATCTATATTCCACCGGGTGTATAGACAATAACTAACAAATGAATATATATTCCACTGGGTGCATAGACAATAACAGACAAATGAATCTATATTCCACTGGGTGTATAGACAATAACAAATAAATGAATATATATGCCACTGGATGTATAGACAATAACAAACAAATGAATCTATATTCCACTGGGTGTATAGACAATAACAAACAAATGAATCTTTATTCCAGTGGGTGTATAGACAATAACAAACAAATGAAGCTGTATTCCCTTGGGTGTATATATTTGATTTGGTTTGATTTTTGGTGTTTTAATGTCAATTTCAACAATATTTCAGCTATATCATGGCGACCAGTTTTAGTGGTGGATGAAGCCGGAGTACCCGGGGAGAACCACCGACCATGGGCAAGCAACTGGTAAATTTCATCACTTGCGGCTTCGAGTCGAGTGCACCTTTTTTGTAAATTTACAAAGCCGGGTGCGATCCCATGCCGCATTGGTGATAGGCTTGTATGAGTTGCTAGATCCAACGACCTAACTTATTGCGCAACCCGGGCGCCCAGGTGAATGAAAAGTAACAAACAAATGAAGATGCATTCTCCTGGGTGTATAGACAATAAAAGACAAATGAAGCTGTATTCCACTGGGTGCATGGAAAATAATGAACAAATGGAGCTCCATTCCAGTGGGTGTATATACAATAACAAACAAATGAAGCTGTATACCCCTGGGTATGGATGATAACAGACAAATAAAGGTGTATTCCCCTGTGTGTATGGACAATAACGGACAAATGAAGCTGTATTCCCCTGGGTGTATGAACAATAACAGACAAATGAAGATGTATTCCCCTGGGTGTATAGACAATAACAGACATATGAAGCTGTATTCCCCTGGATGTATAGACAATAACAAACAAATGAAGCTGTATTCCCCTGGGTGTATAGACAATACCTGACAAATGAAGCTGTATTCCCCTGGATGTATAGACAATAACCGACAAATGAAGCTGTATTCCCCTGGTGGTATGGACAATAACAGACAAATGAAGCTGAATTATTCCCCTGGTTGTAGACAATAACAGACAAATTAAGCTGTATTCCCCTGGGTTTATGGAAAATAACAAGCAAATGGAGCTGCATTCCCTTGGGTGTATAGACAATAACACACAAATGAAGCTGTGTACCCCTGGGTATATAGACAATAACAAACAAATGAAGCTGAATTCCTGTGGGTGTATGATAAATAACAAACAAATAAAGCTGTATTCCCCTGGGTGTATGGACAATAACTGACAAATGAAGGTGTATTCCCTTGGGTGTATAGACAATAACAAACAAATGAAGCTGTATTCCCCTGGGTGAATAGACAATACCTGACAAATGAAGCTGTCTTCCCTTGGGTGTATAGACAATAACAAACAGATGAAGATGTATACCCCTGGGTATATAGACAATAACAAACAAATGAAGCTGAATTCCTGTGGGTGTATGATAAATAACAAACAAATGAAAGTGTATTCCCTTGGGTGTATGGACAATAACAGACAAATGAAGCTGTATTCCCCTGGGTGTATAGGCAATAACAGACAAATTAAGCTGTATTCCCCAGGGTGTATAGACAATACCTGACAAATGAAGCAGTATTCCCCTGGGTGTATGGAAAATAACAAACAAATGGAACTGTATTCCCCTGGGTGTATGGAAACTAACAGACAAATGAAGCTGTATTCCCCTGGGTGAATAGACAATAACAGACAAATGAAGCTGTATTCCCCTGGGTGTATGGACGATAACAGACAAATGGAGTTGTATTCTCCTGGGTGTGTAGACACTAAAAAATAAAAAAAGCTGTGTTCTCTTGGGTGTATGGCAAATATCAAATAAATGATGCTTTACCCCCCCCCCCCCTGTGTGGAGGGATAATGATGCATAAGAAGATAGCAGTTGCACATGTAACTAATTATTGTGGAAATACCTTCTGCTCCTCCATGACAAATGAACAGTAAATACCAAATGAGCCACCATTGACAAGACTTCTCAAACATGTCTTTATCTTTCAGTCAGTCATTCAGTTTTCTCTGAAGTTATAAATGTGACCTGTAAATATACTAAAGCCAATTGATGTTGTCGATTATATTTCAATCTCTCCGATTCCGCTTTTGGAAAACGTTCGTGGGAACAGGATATTCAAAACCGTCTGGTTTACCTTAAAGCTTTCCATGTTTTGTGTTGCTAAAGCTTTTGATCTTCGTTCGCTTGTTTTGCCTTTGTGTGTGACAGTGTACTGTTTTTTATAAGTCCTTCAGACTTGGATAGTTAAAATTTTTACTTAATTTTATTGGAGGAGTGACAATTTTTATTTAATTGTATTGGGGCAGTGATAATTGTTACTTAATTGTATTGGAGGAGTGACAATTGTTATTTAATTGTATTAGAGGAGTGACCATTTTTATTTAATTGTATTTGATGAGTGACATTTTTTATTTAATTGTATTGGAGGAGTGACAAGTTTTATATAAGGTCTGTTTTTTTTTTAATTCTTAACCATTAACATGGTTTTAAACTTTTCTATGGTTGAGTGTTTTTTTACGGTATGGTTTTAACCGTGCGATTAAATTCTTAAAGAACATCTTAACCGGGCTCGAAGCACGGTTGAATATGTTTTAACCTTGTTAATTACTAGTATATGTTTGTAGTATGAACATCTGTGTATTATAGACCCATTTCCAAGTTGGGTGTTGACATTCTGCATTGTTGTATTTGTTTATAAAGAATTAAATTATTGTATTTGTTGTTTTTCGTGTTGTTTTTGTTTTGTTTGTGTGCTTAAGAGTTAAATTGTTTTATTTGTTAATGATGAATTAATTTTACTTTGTTAAAAAATAATCAATAAACTGGAAAATTTCTCTGATATATTGTTCTTCAACTATTGCGTTTTTTATCTATCTTAAACATGTTTATGGTTCATGATTTAAACATATTTCAGGTTGTTTTCAACTATAAACAAGTTTGAGAATAAAAAAACAGGCCTTTAATTGTATTGGAGGAGTGACAATTTTTATTTAATTGTATTGGAGGAGTGACAATTTTTATTTAATTGTATCGGAGGAGTGACTATTTTTATTTAATTGTATTGGAGGAGTGACTATTTTTATTTAATTGTATTAGAGGAGTGACAATTTTTATTTAATTATATTGGAGGAGTGGCAATTTTTAATTATATGTATTGGTTATATAACATCTCATTTATTGGAAGAGATGTACGAAAATCAAATATTGATTTTATTGAAATTTCATTGTCTGCCATGAAAAGACAAACTATTATCTGCATCAGTGATGTTTGGTAGTTAAATCTTATAATGTTGATAGATTTGTATAAATCCTTGATATTATCTTTCTTTCTTGTCTCATTTTCGCTACGGTGATTATCAATTAATTGCTAATTACAATAGGTGACAATTTCCTTCACGGTCGGCTGATTAGATAATGAAAGGCACTTGTCAGAGAAATCATCTTAAAACATTTATATACTAAAAACGCCTTGATCGAAGTAGATAAAATTATGATATTTAGAAATTTCAACTTATACTGCACATATATATGTATTCAAATATGAATAATATTATCCTCTTGATGGGCTAAGTGCATATTAAAAGGCTAAGTGAATTTAGCCCGGGTTAAGCGGTGTTTAGACGCACCCAAACCAAAGTATGGGTTTTTTCCAACCAAGTCAATAACGTCTCTTATTACATAATGACTGTAAATAGCCGTACTTTAGCTAAGTAAAGTCTAGAAGTCAATAAATAATGGTATTGACCTGCTGAAAGTGATATTGACCGGTTGACGTCATAAGCCTTATAGTATATGTATTAAAACAATTACAGACTTTTGTAGAAGTCAATATGAGTTTTTATTGACCTCCAAAACCAATATTTACCTCAGCCTTCTGCTTCCGTCAATATTATTTTACAGGTCAATAAAAACTCATATTGACTTCTACAAAAGTCTGTAATTGTAAACACAGAGCAAAATTATTTGATTATTGTAGAAATAGTTGAGTTTCCACATTTTTTGTATTTTTTTATTTTTAAAAATCACCTTTGTTGGCGTTTGCAATTATCTATAGCAATGTAAGATGTTTCCTAAGAGATAAATATACAATATATATACATTGTCGGAAAATACCAAATTTATTTGTACGAGTCTTAAAAACAGGTAGAAATGTGAGGCTCGCCGAGCATTTTTCGACTGTTTTGCGGCGAATACAAATTAATTTGATATTTTTCGACAATGTGCATGTACTGTTTTCATCGTGCAATCATTAAAAATGTGGTACCTAAATTTAAAAAAGAAAAAACAATGCTCAGAAATTTTGTGGTTCTCAAATACCGTTCAACAAAGGACGACTTTTTTTCCGACACCTGTCCAATAAATGTTTTGTGGAACATAAATGCTTTATCTGTAAGGACCATAGTTTGCCAAAGAAAAGCAAATTGCTTGTGTGTTCTCTGTACAAAAAATGTGTGTCGCGACTTAAATTCTGGGGTATGACCTACAATAGACCTTACAGGGGAATTTGTGGTAGTGCCTACCGACAAAATTTGTGGGCGGAGCTTATCATAAAAAATCCCCGTTGATATGAACAGCATATCTATGAAACTGTATGTCACGTGACCAAGGTCACATACCTCAGAAATTTAAAGTGATTTTTGTAGGTTTTAGACTGATGAAGAATGTCATTTTTAATATAAGACTAAAAGTTTCATAGGGAGGAACACTAGTGAACATGCCTGTCAAATATTGTGCTCCAAAAGTAACTGTGAAACTGTGTATCATTGATTTTTCCTCATCGAGATAACCGGGCCAAAATAATGAACAATCTGAAGGTTTGCTCCGCCCACAGCTATTGATACCCACGCTCCTTGTTTAACCGACCACTCATTTATTTCTAAAACTGGTCAACATGTTCAAGTATTATACCGGTAATATGACTATTATCATAGATCAATATGGGCCAATATTTATGATTTATCAAAATATGTGTGACGGATGCATGGACAGACGCATGGACGTTCATACTGACCGACGCATGAGCGGACGAACGGGTGAAATTACATGTATAACTCTATATTATCCAATCATACTCGAGTGACATGAAAAACGAATTGTATTTCAGTTATATGCTCCGTGGTTTACTGATCATTTGCAAGAACACGCTCCGTGTTGAACAGGATCATGCTCCGTGTATTACGGATCCTATTTTTTTCCATCCATCCTTTAAAAATCGCCAAGTTTACAGACATAAGAAAGAGTAATGTACTGGCCTTAATATAATTGATGTGAGATACATTGATGTTGAAATTGATTGCAAATAAATAGGGAAAATGACTATCATTTTTATAAAATCAACTCTTGAAAACT
>MJUT01021360.1:233966-251667 GCA_002080005.1 Gigantidas platifrons | reverse complement strand
CACAGTGAAATTATCGTTTTTGATTTCACTCTCGCTATATTTCGCGCCATTTCGTTGTCGGAACTACTTTTATGACAACTAAACGGTGCGAAATATAGCGAGAGTGAAATTACAAACGATAATTTCATTGTGAAATTATCGTTTTTATTTTCACTCTGGCTATTTTTCGAGCCGGAACTATTTTTTTTAGAATATTATATGGAGTGATGTCCCTTTGCTTCATTTCATTGACAGATTGTTAGTTTCATTTATGATAAAGGAAAGATTTAAAAAATAGACAAAAGGATATCTTAATCTAGTATTGCATTGCGATACAATAAAAAGCAGGTAAATTTGGCACACATTGACATGTTTTAATACTTTTCATGGCAGAATTATGCTATAAAAACATGTGGTCTCGGTAGAAAGAATCTTTCCAACAGTAGGATAAAACATTAACAACCCCCAAAAGATCGTCTGCTATAAATTAACTCCAAATAACAGTGTTCGTTCTATTGCTTCTTGTGAAATGAATCCAATTTTTTCACAGCTTTCGTCAACCACAAGTACTAGTTAAATGACTTCTGACACTAGGATGTCATCTCGTTTTTTATGGGAACACTTACATTTACGGAGGAACTTTTAATTTTAACAATCCTAAGTCTAGTCAGAAAAGACAAAGTGATGATTCCGAACTACAAATAGCAAAAACTAAATATAAAAGAATCCTACCTTTATCGTTTAGTGATTCCGATTCTGAGTTAACTTTAGTCCAGTTTCCTTCCGTTATAATCCGTTTCAAGTACACATTTAACGTTTGAACCGTTTGGACCCACATTTAACGATTTATATTTCCTAGCTGTTATATTGTTAAATTACTTGTTTTCTAATTATATAATCCATCGAATTTGAAATAGTTTTGGCTTTGTTAACGGCCAAATATTGGTATGCATCCGACTTCTTTCACAAAACATTCTTTCCACAAGAGTACAAATGAAATGTACATATAGTAAAAAATGAATCATACATCAAGTGTCAATAAATACAATTGTGTCTTTCAAGGTAGAGTGCATACTATGGTCACAAAGTTTACAAGTAACCAACATGGAAATTATATTCCTAATCGAAATATGTGCACATGAATTTATTTATTTACAAAATTGAAACCATTAGACAAACTTTTCAGTCAACGGGTAGCCAAGGACACAGTTGTATATTAATGCGCAATAAAGAAATAAACACATGCAATGCAGATGAAAGAAAATATCAAATTCATTGACTCAAAACAGTCTATATAATAAACAGTATAACTAACTTCGATGTCCGATTACCAAAAATATGTCACTCATGACCGCACAACACTGATAATTCACTCATGCGCTTCACGCATTCGTGAATTATCAGTTGTGTGGTCATTCGTGACATATTTTTGGTAATCGAACATCACAGTTAGTCATACTATAAATATTAAATGATAAGGAATTTTGCTTTCTTCTGATTGGCCTAAACAGCATTTCCTCAACTCTACATCAGAGTGAGTACACATCGCGTGCAGTGAGTACACCTCGCGTGAGGTATACTGGGGTTTTCCCACCAACCAACCAAAGCCAAGATGTCAAGTTGTGTCGACCAATAAATTACGTCTTACTCATTCATAAATTTTCAAAAAATTTCAAAATTATCAATCTTTTTTTTTTAGTTCAAAATTTTCAAAATTTCTAAAATTTCAAAAAAATTCAAAATTTTCATAAAATTTCAAAAATTTCATAAGATTTAAAAATTTTCAATTAATTTCTAAATGATAAAATTTTCAAAAAGTTTCAAGGATTTCAAAATTTTAATATTTTAATAATAATATTGAAAAATGATAAAACAATTATTAAGTTTCAAAAATTCCTTATTATTAAATAAAGCAGCTATTGACTTTTAATTTCAATCTCTTCATGACCCAGTCAATGATTGATTAACCTCGGCCGTTGTCCTCGGTCAATCAATCATTGATCATACACGGATATAATAATGGTTTTCCTTTTTTACTAGACCAACATGCTTAATTTGATTATGTTAATTGTGCTATCGCAGTGGAATAACTGTCCGCGGGTAGACCTGTCGCTCCACTCCAACATATTATCCTGATTCCGAACAAACCAGTCTATACTCTTACTTCTTCAAGCTGTGTACTTAGTGGGAAAGCAGCAGATACCACATTTATTGTCTTTGATTTGACCCAACCGGGTCTCGAACCTACAAACAAACTTACCAGTACACCACTGATGAAATGTATTAGGAGGTATTGTCAGTGTTGTTGTATATATCATACCTGGCTACTTAGTTCTTTCCATTTTGCAATAAAGTAAGGAACAATCCCTTAGAAAATTACAAAATGCTTAAAGAACTGAAAAAGATTTGTTGGCTTCTAATGTATAAAGATGACAATTTCTGTTTCTAATCATGTACGTTAAAGGAGTACTTTGGAGGGAGGTTTTGTCCCTTAAAACTAGATTAAACCCGTTGTATGCTATTGAAATGCCTGTACTAAGCCAGTAAAGTGATCGGTCATGTATATATGTGTTACAGGGGTATCAATTTTGTCTCTGGTTCCAAGGATTTTCTCAAGGATTTTAGAGGTGTTCCGAAGGAGCGTATTTTTTGCTCTTCATTTAATTTGTTTGTCTTAAAAAAGAACCATACTAATATAAATAAATAATACAACCTTCGACTTTCAATACACATCTACTTTTTGTTGTTCCACAATGGCAGGAATAAACACCCGAATCTTTTTCCTGTATATCAGCAATTATAAGTTTATGTTCCAACCGTCCATCTTGAACTTTAAATTTCTTATTCAGATTTATTTCTTTCTGATTTTTATACCATCGTACGTCAAATTTCTTGTTCAGGCAACACGATAGCGTAACAACCGAGCCAATGCCTATAACGTTTCTATCCTCAAGCTTTGTAGTAAAAGAGCAGTCTGCAAATAAAACATAAAACATACATTTTTTTGTGAAACAATTTTACAAATATGTAGTTCCGTCTTACGATGTCCATTACGATTTCTGCATAAAGATGATGTTTAGTTCGTCCTTACCCCCACTTGTCTGTAGGAGTGCTAATGTATTATATTTCCTATCATATATATCTTGATGTTCTTTATTCCGCTACGATTTCCGCCGTAAAACGATGTTTGGCTCGTTTTTACCTCCAGTTGTTTGTAGGAGGGTTGATGTCTTATTTATGTTATTTATGTTTGTTTGCGTATAGTAGCGTCCAACACGTATTGATTATATGCATAACATGGAGGGTGTCTTATAAAAAGCAGGAACTCATTACCATTCACGAGCACCTGTGTTCAACCCAGGGTTTTGTTGTGGTCCATGTTGCTGATCTTTTTAGTTTTCTGTGTTGTGTTGTGTTCTTTGTGTTTTGTTTTTCTTCCTCTCGTGTCTTGTGTCAATATTGGTAGTGTCTCTGGATTATCCCTTCAATTTTCTCTAACGCTTACTTAGATTAATTGAATGTTCTTTCTTAATATTCAGTGTCAAATATGTTATCACGACGACAACAAATTCTATAATATATAAAGACTAGACAGAAATGAAGGACAGTACAAAGACACAAAGACATTTTCATACGTATTATGCCAAGAACAAGTTACATACACGGATATAATAATGGTTTTCCTTTTTTCTAGACCAACATGCTTAATTTGATAATGTTAATTGTGCTATCTCAGTGGAACAACTGTCCGCGGGTAGACCTGTCGCTCCACTCCATCATATTATCCTGATTCCGAGCCAACCAGTCTATACTCTTACTTCTTCAAGCTGTATGTTTAGTGGGAAAGCAGCAGATACCATTTTTATTGTCTTTGGTTTGACCCAACCGGGTCTCGAACCTACAAACAAGCTTACCAGTACACCACTGATGAAATGTATTAGGAGGTATTGTCAGTGTTGTTGTATATATCGTACCTTGCTACTTAGTTCTTTCCATTTTGCAATAAAGTAAGGAACAATCCCTTAGAAAATTACAAAATGCGTAAAGAACTGAAAACGATTTGTTGGCTTCTAATGTATAAAGATGACAATTTCTGTTTCTAATCATGTACGTTAAATGAGTACTTTGGAGGGAGGTTTTGTCCCTTAAAACTAGCTTAACCCCGTTGTATGCTATTGATGTGCCTGTACTAAGCCCGGAAAGTGATCGGTCATGTATATATGTGTTAAATGGGTATCATTTTTGTCTCTGGTTCCAAGGATTTTCTCAAGGATGTTAGAGCTGTTCCGACGGTGCGGTATTTTTTGCTTTTCATTTCATTTGTTCGTCTTAAAACAGAACCATACTAATATAAATAAATAATACAACCTTCGACTTTCACTACACATTCTGTTTTTGTTGTTCCACAATGGCAGCAATAAACACCCGAATCTTCTTCCTGTATATCAGCAATTATAAGTTTATGTTCTCCTCGTTCATCTTTAAGGTTAAATTTGCTGTTCAGAAATATTTCTTCCTGATTTTTATACCATTGTACGCCATATTCCTTTTCCAGGCAACACAATAGCGTAACATTTGAGCCAATGCCTATAACGGTTATATCCTCAAGTTTTTTAGTAAAAGAGCAGTCTGCAAATAAAACATAAAACATATATTTTTTGTGAAGCAATTTTACAAAAATGTAGTTCCCTGTTATGATGTCCGTTACGATTTCTGCATAAAAATGATGTTTAGTTCGTCCTTACCCCCACTTGTCTGAAGGAGTGCTAATGTATTATTTGTCCTATCATATATATTGATGTTCTTTGTTCCATTACGATTTCCGCATAAAAACGATGTTTGACTCGGTTTTACCTCCAGTTGTTTGTTGGAGGGTTGATGTCTTATTTATGTTATTTATGTTTGTTAGCCTATAGTTGTGTCCAACACGTATTGACTATATGCATAACATGGAGGGTGTCTTATAAGTAACAGGAACTCATTACCCTTCGAGAGCACATGTGTTCAACCCAGGGTTTTGTTGTGGTCCATGTTGCTGATCATTTTAGTTTTCTGTGTTGTGTTGTGTTTTTTGTGTTTTGTTTTTCTTCCTCTCGTGTCTTGTGTCAATATTGGAAGTGTCTCTAGATTGTCCCTTCAAATTTCTCTAACGCTTACTTAGATTAATTGATTGTTCTTTGCTTGACATTCAGTGTCAAATATGTTATCACGACGACAACAAATTCAATAATATATAAAGACTAGACAGAAATGAAGGACAGTACAAAGACACAAAGACATTTTCAGCCGTATTATGTCGAGAACAAATTACATTCACGGAAATAATAATGGTGTTCCTTTTGTACTAGACAAACATGCTTAATTTAAATATGTTAATTGTGCTATCTCAGTGGAATAACTGTCTGCGGGTAGACCTGTCGCTCCACTCCAACATATTGTCCTGATTCCGAGCCAACCATTCTATACTCTTACTTCTTCAAGCTGTGTGCTTAGTGGGAAAGCAGCAGATACCATTTTTATTGTCTTTGGTTTAACCCAACCGGGGCTCGAACCTACGAACAAGCTTACCAGTATACCACTGATGAAATGTATTAGGAGGTATTGTCAGTGTTGTTGTATATATCGTACCTTGCTACTTAGTTCTTTCCATTTTGCAATAAAGTAAGGAACAATCCCTTAGAAAATTACAAAATGCGTAAAGAACTGAAAACGATTTGTTGGCTTCTAATGTATAAAGATGACAATTTCTGTTTCTAATCATGTACGTTAAATGAGTACTTTGGAGGGAGGTTTTGTCCCTTAAAACTAGCTTAACCCCGTTGTATGCTATTGATGTGCCTGTACTAAGCCCGGAAAGTGATCGGTCATGTATATATGTGTTAAATGGGTATCATTTTTGTCTCTGGTTCCAAGGATTTTCTCAAGGATGTTAGAGCTGTTCCGACGGTGCGGTATTTTTTGCTTTTCATTTCATTTGTTCGTCTTAAAACAGAACCATACTAATATAAATAAATAATACAACCTTCGACTTTCACTACACATTCTGTTTTTGTTGTTCCACAATGGCAGCAATAAACACCCGAATCTTCTTCCTGTATATCAGCAATTATAAGTTTATGTTCTCCTCGTTCATCTTTAAGGTTAAATTTGCTGTTCAGAAATATTTCTTCCTGATTTTTATACCATTGTACGCCATATTCCTTTTCCAGGCAACACAATAGCGTAACATTTGAGCCAATGCCTATAACGGTTATATCCTCAAGTTTTTTAGTAAAAGAGCAGTCTGCAAATAAAACATAAAACATATATTTTTTGTGAAGCAATTTTACAAAAATGTAGTTCCCTGTTATGATGTCCGTTACGATTTCTGCATAAAAATGATGTTTAGTTCGTCCTTACCCCCACTTGTCTGAAGGAGTGCTAATGTATTATTTGTCCTATCATATATATTGATGTTCTTTGTTCCATTACGATTTCCGCATAAAAACGATGTTTGACTCGGTTTTACCTCCAGTTGTTTGTTGGAGGGTTGATGTCTTATTTATGTTATTTATGTTTGTTAGCCTATAGTTGTGTCCAACACGTATTGACTATATGCATAACATGGAGGGTGTCTTATAAGTAACAGGAACTCATTACCCTTCGAGAGCACATGTGTTCAACCCAGGGTTTTGTTGTGGTCCATGTTGCTGATCATTTTAGTTTTCTGTGTTGTGTTGTGTTTTTTGTGTTTTGTTTTTCTTCCTCTCGTGTCTTGTGTCAATATTGGAAGTGTCTCTAGATTGTCCCTTCAAATTTCTCTAACGCTTACTTAAATTAATTGATTGTTCTTTGCTTGACATTCAGTGTCAAATATGTTATCACGACGACAACAAATTCAATAATATATAAAGACTAGACAGAAATGAAGGANAGTACAAAGACACAAAGACATTTTCAGCCGTATTATGTCGAGAACAAATTACATTCACGGAAATAATAATGGTGTTCCTTTTGTACTAGACAAACATGCTTAATTTAAATATGTTAATTGTGCTATCTCAGTGGAATAACTGTCTGCGGGTAGACCTGTCGCTCCACTCCAACATATTGTCCTGATTCCGAGCCAACCATTCTATACTCTTACTTCTTCAAGCTGTGTGCTTAGTGGGAAAGCAGCAGATACCATTTTTATTGTCTTTGGTTTAACCCAACCGGGGCTCGAACCTACGAACAAGCTTACCAGTATACCACTGATGAAATGTATTAGGAGGTATTGTCAGTGTTGTTGTATATATCATACCTGGCTACTTAGTTCTTTCCATTTTGCAATAAATAAAGGAACAATTCCTTAGAAAATTACAAAATGCGTAAAGAACTGAAAAAAAATTTGTTGGCTTCTAATGTATAAAGATGACAATTTCTGTTTCTAATCATGTACGTTAAAGGAGTACTTTGGAGGGAGGTTTTGTCCCTTAAAACTAGTTTATCCCCGTTGTACTTTATTGAAGTGCCTGTACCAAGCCAGGAAAGTGATCGGTGATGTATATATGTGTTAAAGGGGTATCAGTTTTGTCTCTGGTTCCAAGGATTTTCGCTTGGATTTTAGAACTGTTCCGACGGTACGGTATATTTTTGTTTTTCATTCAATTTGTTCGTCTTAATTGTAAAAAAAAAGAACCACACTCTAATATAAATAAATAATACAACCTGCGACGTTCAATTTACAACTAGTTTTTGCTGTTCCACTTTTGCAGGAATAAACGCCCGAATCTTCTTCCTGTATATCAGCAATTATAACTTTATGTTTTAACCGTTCATCTTTAAAGTGAAATTTGTCGTTCTTATATATTTCACACTGATCTTTATACCATCGTACTCTATATTCCTTGTCCAGGCAACACGATAGCGTAACATCTGAGCCAATGTCTACAACATTTCTATCCTTAAGCTTTGTAGTAAAAGAGCATCCTGCAAATAAAACATAAAACATACATTTTTTGTGAAGCAATTTTACAAAAAAGTAGTTCCATGTTACGATGTCCGTTACGATTTCTGCATAAAACTGATGTATATTTCGTCCTTACCCCCACTTGTCTGTAGGAGTGCTAATGTATTATTTGTCCTATCATATATATTGATGTTCTTTGTTCCGTTACGATTTCCGCATAAAAACTATGTTTGGCTCGGTTTTACCTCCAGCTGTTTGTAGGAGGGTTGATGTCTTATTTATGTTATTTATGTTTGTTAGCCTATAGTTGTGTCCAAGACGTATTGACTATATGCATAACATGGAGGGTGTCTTATAAGAGGCAGGAACTCATTACCCTTCGCGAGCACCTGTGTTGACCTGGTTGTGTTGTGGGCCGTGTTTCTCATCTTTTTAGCTTTCTGTGTTGTGTTGTGTTTTGTTTTTCTTCCTCTCGTGTTTTGTGTCAATATTGGCAGTGTCTCTGGATTTTCCCTTCAGTTTTCTCTAACGTTTACTTAGATTAATTGATTGTTCTTTGCTTAACATTCAGTGTCAAATATGTTATCACGACGACAACAAATTCAATAATATATAAAGACTAGACAGAAATGAAGGAAAGTACAAAGACACAAAGACATTTTCAGCCGTATTATGTCGAGAACAAATTACATTAACGGAAATAATAATGGTGTTCCTTTTGTACTAGACAAACATGCTTAATTTAATTATGTTAATTGTGCTATCTCAGTGGAATAACTGCTCGCGGGTAGACCTGATGCTCCACTCAAGCATATTATCCTGATTCCGAGCCATCCAGTCTATACTCTTACTTCTTCAAGCTGTATGCTTAGTGGGAAAGCAGCAGATACCATTTTTATTGTCTTTGGTTTGACCCAGCCGGGGTTCGAACCTAGGAACAAGCTTACCAGTACACCACTGATGAAATGTATTAGGAGGTATTGTCAGTGTTGTTGTGTATATCATACCTGGCTACTTAGCTATTTCCATTTTGCAATAAATTAAGGAACAATCCCTTAGAAACTTACAAAATGCGTATAGCATTGAAAACGATTTGTTGGCTTCTAATGTATAAAGATGACAATTTCTGTTTCTAATCATGTACGTTAACGGAGTACTTTGGAGGGAGGTTTTGTTACTTAAAACTAGTTTAATCCCGTTGTATTTTATTGAAGTGCGTGTACCAAGCCCGGAAAATGATCGGTCATGTATATATGTGAGTAGTATATGGGCACGGAGAAATTATTATTTGTGGTGGATCCATGTGGTGGATCTACCCGAAGTGACCGGAAGTGACGTGAGTCACGTGACCGGAAGTGACAAAATTGACGTCATTTTTTCCGGCATTTATTTCTATTGTGACGTCATTTTTCCCTTACTATAGTAGTAGTACCATAGTACAAGTACCATGGCTACCGGATGTCACCGCATGCGCAAACGGGTTTTCCTGACTTTTTTTCCAGTACAGTTTTTTTTTCGCGTACTTTATTTATTATTTATTTTCTCGTACTTTTTTTTTACGTACTTTTTTTTTCGCGTGGTTTTTTTTCGCGTACATTTTTTCCCCATACTTTTTATCCCATGCTTTTCTCTCCGTACTTTTTTTCCCTTCCTTTTTTTAATCATTTACAATACACCTATTCTGTGTCGGATAGTTCCGAATGGTCTTTTGTATCAGTTACAATACACCTACTCTGTGTGGAATAATTCCGAGTGGTCTTTTGTATTTTCCATATCTTTTCACTATTCAACCTACTTTTCTTCCATATTTTTGAAATCTTATCACTATTCGACTTGTCTTTCTTCTATATTAGTAATATCTTTTCACATTTCAACTCACTTTTCTTCTGTATTTTCCATATATTTTCACTATTCAACTTACATTTCTTCCATATTTTTCATATCATTTCACAATTTACTTACCTTTTTCCCATAATTTCCATATCTTTTCACTATTCAGCTTACTTTTCTTACATATTTTCCATATCATTTCTCAATTTTCGTCTGTATTTTCGAAATCTTTTCACTATTTGACTTGCCTTTTTCCCATATTTTCCATATCATTTCACTATTCAACCTATATTTCTTCAATATTTTCCAAATCTTATCACTACTCAACCTGCTTTTCTTCCATATTTTTCAAATCCTACCACTATTCAACTTGCTTTTCTTCTATATTTTTCATATCTTATCACTATTCAACTTACTTTTCTTCCATATCATTTCAATGTTCAACCTACTTTTCTTCCCCATTTTCCCATTTTTTTTTCACTATTCAACTTTCTTTTCTTCTGTATTTCCCATATCTTTTCACTATTCAACCTACTTTTCTTCATTATTTTCCAAATCTTATCACTATTCAACCAACTTTTCTTCCATATTTTCCAAATCTTATCACTATTCAACCTACTTTTCTTCCATATATTCCAAATCTTATCACTATTCGACTTGGGTTTCTTCTGTATTTTCCAAATTTTTTCACTATTCAACTTACCTTTCTTCCATGTTTTCCCTATCATTTCACTATTCGACTTACCTTTCTTCCATATTTTCCCTATCATTTCACTATTCAACTTACTTTTCTTCCCCATTTTCCAAAGTTGAAATTTGAAAAGATAGGGTAAATATGGAAGAAATTTAAGTTGAATAGTGAAAATATTTGGAAAATACAGAAGAATGGCAAGTCGAATAGAAGAAACCCAATCGAATAGTGATAAGATTTGGAAAATATGGAAGAAAAGTAGGTTGAATAGTAAAAAGATAGGGAAAATACAGAAGAAAAGTAAGTTTAATAGTGAAAAGATTTGGAAAATGGGGAAGAAAAGTGCGTTGAATACTGAAATGATAGGGAAAATATGGAAGAAAGGTAAGTCGAATAGTGAAATGATAGGGAAAACATGAGAGAAAAGTAAGTTGAATAGTGTAAAAATTTGGAAAATAGAGAAGAAACCCAAGTCGAATAGTGATAAGATTTGGATAATATGGAAGAAAAGTAGGTTGAATAGTGATAAGATTTGGAAAATATGGAAGAAAAGTAGGTTGAATAGTAAAATGATAGGGAAAATACAGAAGAAAAGTAAGTTGAATAGTGAACAGATTTGAAAAATGGGGAAGAAAAGTAAGTTGAATAATGAAATGATAGGGAAAATATGGAAGAAAGGTAAGTCGAATAGTGAAATGATAGGGAAAACATGGGAGAAAAGTAAGTTGAATAGTGTAAAAAGTTGGAAAATAGAGAAGACACCCAAGTCGAATAGTGATAAGATTTGGAAAATATGGAAGAAAAGTAGGATGAATAGTGATAAGATTTGGAAAATATGTAAGAAAAGTAGGTTGAATAGTGAAAATATATGGAAAATATGGAAGAAATGTAAGTTGAATAGTGAAAAGATAGGGAAAATACAGAAAAAAGTAAGTTGAATAGTGAAATGATTTGGAAAATATGGTAGAAAACCATGCTGAATAGTGAAAAGATAGGGAAAATATGAAAGAAAAGTAGGCTGAATTGTGAAAAGAGTTGAAAATGTGGAAGAAAAGTAAGATGAATAGTGAAATAATATGCAAAATACAGAAGAAAGGTAAGTTGAATTGTGAAAAAATTTGGAAAATACAAAAGAAACGCCACTTGAATAGTGAAAAGATTTGGAAAATACAAAAGAAAAGTAAGTTGAATAGTGAAAAGATTTGGAAAATATGGAAGAAAAGTAGGTTGAATAGTGATAAGATAGGGAAAATACGGAAGAAAAGTAAGTTGAATAGTGAAAAGATTTGGAAAATATGGAAGAAAGGTAAGTCGAATAGTGAAATGATAGGGAAAATATGGAAGAAAGGTAAGTCGAATAGTGAAATTATAGGGAAAATATGGAAGAAAAGTAAGTTGAATAGTGAAAAGATTTGGAAAATGAGGAAGAAAAGTAAGTTGAATAGTGAAATGATAGGGAAAATATGGAAGAAATGTAAGTTGAATATTGATAAGATTTGGAAAATAAAGAAGAAAAGTAGGTTGAATAGTGGAAAGATTTGGAAAATATTGAAGAAAAGTAGGTTGAATTGTCAAAAGATAGGGAAAACATCGAAGAAAGGTAAGTTGAACAGTGAAAAATTTGGAAAATACAGAAGAAACCCATGATAGGGAAAATATGGAAGAAAGGCAAGTCGAATAGTGATAAAATTTGGAAAATACAGAAAAAGCCCAATCGAATAGTGATAAGATTTAAAAAATATGGAAGACAAGTAGGTTGAATTGTGAAAGAGAGGGAAAATATGGAAGACACCCACAAGTCGAATAGTCAAATGATAGGGAAAATATGGAAGAAAGGTAAGTCGAATTGTGAAACGATAGGGAAAACATCGAAGAAAGGTAAGTCGAATAGTGAAATGATATGGAAAATATGGTAGAAACCGAAGATAGGGAAAATATGGAAAAAGGGAAGTCGAATAGTGATAAAATTTGGAAAATGCAGAAGAAAAGTAGGATGCATTGTGAAAAGATAGTGAAAATATGGAAGAAAAGTAAGATGAATAGTGAAATGATAGGGAAAATATGGAAGAAAGGTAAGTTGAATAGTGAAAAGATTTGGAAAATGGGGAAGAAAAGTAAGTTGAATAGTGAAATTATAGGGAAAATATCGAAGAAAGGTAAGTCGAATAGTGAAATGATACGGAAAACATGGAAGAAAGGTAAGTTGAATAGTGAAAAAATTTGTAAAATACAGAAGAAACCCAAGTCGAATAGTGATAAAATTTGGAAAATACAAAAGAAACCCAAGTCGAATAGTGATAAGATTTGGAAAATATGGAAGAAAAGTAGGTTGAATAGTGAAAAGATATGGAAAATATGAAAAAAGACAAGTCAAATAGTGAAAAGATTTGGAAATACAGAAGAAAATTGTGAAATTATATGGAAAATATGTAAGAAAAGTCAAATAGTGAAAAGATTTGGAAATACAGAAGAAAATTGTGAAATTATATGGAAAATATGTAAGAAAAGTAAGTTGAATATTGAAAAGATATGGAAATTATGGAAAAAAGGTAAGTAAATTGTGAAAAGGTATTAAAAATATGGAAGAAATGTAAGTTGAATAGTGAAAAGATATTAAAAACATTGAAGAAAGGCAAATCGAATAGTGATAAGATTTGGAAAATATGGAAGAAAAGTAGGTTGAATAGTGAAAAGATATGGAAATTATGGGAAAAAGGTAAGTAAATTGTGAAAAGATAATAAAAATATGGAAGTAAGACAAGTCGAATAGTGATAAGATTTGGAAAATATGGAAGAAAAGTAGGTTGAATAGTGAAAAGATATGGAAAATACAAAAGACCACTCGGAACTATTCGACACAGAGTAGGTGGATTGTAACTGATACAAAATACCATTCGGAACTATCCGACACAGAATAGGTGTATTGTAAATGATCAAAACAAAACAAAGTACGGGAAAAAAAGTACGGTAAACAAAAATTAAGGGGAAAAAAATACGGAGAAAAAAGAATGGGAAAAAAGTACGGGTTGAAAAAAAATACGCGAAAAAATAAAATAAAAAAAGAACGTGAAAAAAGAAAAGTACGGGAAAAAAAGTACGCGAAAAAAAAACAGTACGGGAAAAAAGTCCGGGAAACCTGGTTGCGCATGCGCACAGCCCTTCGGAGTGACATCCGGTAGCCATGGTACTTGTACTATAGTACTACTCCTATAGGAAGGGAAAAATGACGTCACAATAGAAATAAACGCTGGAAAAAATGACTTCCGGTCACGTGACTGACGTCACTTCCGGTAAATCCACCACATGGATCCACCACAAATAATAATTTGTCCGTGCCCATATACTACTTAAGGAAAACAGTACTGTATTTGAAGAGTTGGAGGTGTCAATTGTGGATTTGACAGTCGCAAATGCCGTTTTACTGGCGACGCGAAGCGGAGCCAGTAAAACAGATATTTGCGACCGTCAAATCCACAATTGACACCGACAACTCTTCTAATACAGTACTGTTATTCCTATTCTGATGAAATTCTGCCAACGTGAACACACTAGTTTGAAAACATACAAATAAATGATGAAATATATGCACTTTTCAAATTCCTTCCGCTAAAAAATAGTAATGTAGTTGTTTAAGGATCCGCCATCTTGAAAACGTGAAATTCTACATGTCATATATACAACAATACACAAAAATAATTAAAATGCCTACCTTGAAAACTTATTTTAGTTAAATTCTATCTAATTTGAACCGTACACGAAGCCAAATAACGTCTGATCTTTACATTTTAAATTGGAAGTCTTCCTATGACGTCACGTAAAATGACGTTGTTTATGTGCCCAAGTCGGTCAACAATATTTCCCGGAATTTTGATTTTTGTGATTTTTAGACCAAGGGATATGCAAGAATCCATTTTTATTTTCAGTATTGCATTAGATCGGATAGTAAACTCAATTTGCCACCATCAATTCTCCAATTGATGCCGTGAAATTTTCAAATACAATACATTTATCTCATAAATAGGCCGTCTGCGTCAAATTCATTGTCGGAAATATCTGGGTCAGCCATATTGTCTACAAACAAGTGCATTCGGCGTAGGAATATAGCATTCCTTCAGGCCTGTCAACTGCAGATTTGACGGCTCTCGATAGCCAATGAAAATACGCGTTACATTATAATTACATTAGAATTATGTGTTAAAGGGGTATCAATTTTGTCTCTGGTTCCAAGGATTTTCTCAAGGATTTTAGATCTGTTCCGACGGTGCGGTATTTTTTGCTTTTCATTTAATTTGTTCGTCTTAAAAAAGAATCATACTAATATAAATAAATAATACAACCTTCGACTTTCAATTTACAACTAGTTTTTGTTGCTCCAGTTTCGCAGGAATAAATGCCCGAATCTTTTTCCTGTATACCAGCAATTATAAGTTTATGTTCCCCTCGTTCATCTTTAATTGTAAATTTGTTGCTCATAGATATTTCACGCTGTTCTTTATACCATCGTACGCCATATTTCTTGTTCAGGCAACACGATAGCGTGACTTCTGAGCCAATGTTTGCTACGTTTCTATCCACAAGCTTTGTAGTAAAAGAGCAAGAGCAGTCTGCAAATAAAACATAAAACATACATTTTTTGTGAAGCAATTTTACAAAAATGTAGTTCCGTGTTCCGATGTCCGTTTCGATTTCTGCATAAAACTTATGTTTAGTTCGTCCTTACCCCCACTTGTCTGTAGGAGTGCTAATGTATTATTTGTCCTATCATATATATTGATATTCTTTGTTCCGTTACGATTTCCGCATAAAAACGATGTTTGGCTCGGTTTTACATCCAGCTGTTTGTAGGAGGGTTGATGTCTTATTTATGTTATTTATGTTTGTTAGCCTATAGTTGTGTCCTACACGTATTGACTATATGCATAACATGGAGGATGTCTTATAAGAGGCAGGAACTCATTACCCTTCGCGAGCACCTGTGTTCACCCCAAGGGTTTTGTTGTGGCCAGTGCTTCTCATCTTTTTAGCTTTCTGTGTTGTGTTGTGTTTTGTTTTTCTTCCTCTCGTGTCTTGTGTCAATATTGGCAGTGTCTCTGGATTGTCCCTTCAGTTTTCTCCAACCCTTACTTAGATTATTTGATTGCTCTTTGCTTAACATTCAGTGTCAAATATTTTATCACGACGACAACAAATTCAATAATATATAAAGACTAGACAGAAATGAAGGACAGTACAAAAACACAAAGACATTTTCAGTCGTATTATGTCGAGAACAAGTTACATTCACGGAAATAATAATGGTGTTCCTTTTGTGGAAGACCAGCATGCTTAATTTGATTATGTTAATTGTGCTATCTCAGTGGAATAACTGTCCGCGGGTAGACCTGTCGCTCCACTCCAACATATTGTCCTGATTCAGAGCCATCCAGTCTATACTCTTACTTCTTCAACCTGTGTTCTTAGTGGGAAAGCAGCAGATACCACATTCATTGTCTTTGGTTAGACCCAACCGGGCCTAGAACCTACAAACAATTTACCAGTACACCACTGATGAAATGTATTAGGATGTATTGTCAGTGTTCTTGTGAATATCATACCTGGCTACTTAGTTCTTTCCATTTTGCAATAAATCAAGGAACAATCCCTTAGAAAATTACAAAATGCGTATAGAACTGAAAACGATTTGTTGGCTTCTAATGTATAAAGATGACAATTTCTGTTTCTAATCATGTACGTTAACGGAGTACTTTGGATGGAGGTTTGGTCCCTTAAAACTAGTTTAATCCCGTTGTATTTTATTGAAGTGTCTGTACCAAGCCAGGAAAGTGATCGGTCATGTATATATGTGTTAAAGGGTATCAATTTTGTCTCTGATTCAAAGGATTTTCGCATGGATTTTAGATCTGTTCCGACGGTGCGGTATTTTTTGTTTTTCATTCAATTTGTTCGTCTTAATTGTAAAAAAAGAACCACACTCTAATATAAATAAATAATACAACCTACGACATTCAATATACAAGTAGTTTTTGTTGTTCCACTTTCGCAGGAATAAACGCCCGAATCTTCTTCCTGTATATCAGCAATTATAAGTTTATGTTTCCCTCGTTCATCTTTAAATTTAAATTTGTCGTTCATAGATATTTCAGACTGATCTGTATACCATCGTACGCCATATTCCTTGTCCAGGCAACACGATAACGTAACATCTGAGCCAATGTCTACAACATTTTTATCCTCAAGCTTTGTAGTAAAAGAGCAGTCTGCATCTAAAATATAAAACATAATTTGCTTGTCAAAACAATTTTAGTTCCGTGTTATGATGTCCGTGACGATTTCTGCATATCAACGATGTTCGGTTCGTCTTTACCCTCAGTTGACTGTAGGAGGGCTTATGTATTATTTGTCCTATCATATATGTTAACGTCGTTTGTTCCGTAATGCGATGTTTGCTACGATTTCCGCATAAAGATGACGTTCGGCTCGTTTCTACCCCTAGTTGTTTGTATGAGGTCTTATTTATGTTATTTGTGTTTGTTTTTTGTCCAAAACAATTTGACTATATGTATGACATCATGTTAGACATGGCGGTTGTCTTATAAGAAAAGACAGAAACTGCTTGCCCTGCGCGAACACATGGGATCACCCCCGGATTTTAGTGAGGTCCGTGTTGCTCATCTGTTTTAGTCTTCTGTGTTGTGTTGAGTTTTTGTTTTGTTTGTCTTCGTCTTGTGTCTTTTATGACCAATATTGCCAGTGTCTCTGAATTGTCAATTCTTTATTGTCCCTTCGGTTTTCTCTAACGCTTATTTAGTTAATTGGTTGTTCTTTACTTAACGTCCAGTGGTAAATATGTTATCACGACGAGAATAAATTCAACAATATATAAAGACTAGACAGAAATGAAGGAAAGGAACAGACACACGGAGCATCATTCATGACTTATCATCGGGTTTGTAACTAGATTAACACGACAGGTGCCACTAGTGGAGCAGAAACTGCTTACCCTTCCGGAGCATCTGAGTTCACCCCCGGTTTTTAGTAGGGTTCTGTTACTCGATCTTTAATTGTATGTGTATGTTTTGTAGATCGTTTTTTGTCTTTATGTACTTTTTCCTTTGGCCATTGTGTTGTCTATCCTTTTCCGACTTCCGGATTCTGATTACCCCTTTGGTATCTTCAAACTCTTTTTGACTACCTCTGGATAAGAATGGAGAGTTAGGTAAGGACGAAACTCTTAGCCTTTTGTAGCGGATACTATGTGCCTACTATTTTCC
>MJUT01021360.1:212131-223443 GCA_002080005.1 Gigantidas platifrons | reverse complement strand
CAAAAGATTAATACCATTATCGAACATGTAAAGTACTATGTACATAAATATGAGTTGATTTATGCTTCAGATACACGATCAGTGAAAAACCAGTGAATGAATGAATTTGTATTGTTTATTTTTCTTCTTTTGCTCTATTTCCTTTTTGAACTTAAACAAAAAATCTTGCTATCTTGTTGTAGCGCAATTTCGAGGGTAATTCACCATGATGGGATATCAATGTTTATAACACGTTATCAAAAAAAATGTCTAACTTATTCTAAATCGTTCTCTGACGAACAATTATATCAGTAAAAACAAAGCAGCGGAAAATGTTCTTGATGATATTAATATTACTCAATCTAAGTATGTTTCCCTTCACAGTGGAGTAAAACTACTAGTTTAGATGTTGACGTGCTTCGATGATGTTTATTTTTCCATTCATAATGGTCTTATTTAGGAATTATTGTTTCTAATAAATCTTTGATAGACATATCACAGCTCAATTTAAGTTATCTCGCTTTAGGCATTTAGTTCAACAATTATGCAGTAGGCATTTAGTTCAACAATTATGCAGTAATAAATTATGTGACCCTAGTGTGCGTTCTGCCCACATTAAACCACAAGGACCACCTCCGACCAATCAATTATGATTGTAAAACAAGCTTTTGTACATATGTTTTGTTATCTTTTGTTCTTATGTTTTCGTTGGTATCAACTACATGATGAGATCTTTTTGGGTGAACTCTTATATTCAAGTATATCATTTGTAAACTTATCGTTCGTTATTACATGCACAGGAGAAAGTCCTATTTTTGCGTTTACATATTATGCCTGGGATACAAAAATTACATAATGGGTATTTCATGTGCTGAATACAACGCTAGAATAGGACTTTTCTACTCCCAGTCCACTCAAGTACAGATGAGAAAGCTACTTGACATCGAGGTTATAATTTTTGTAAACTTACTTTCGACATTCGGCTGTACGAGTATTCTAATCATGTTTTTGCTTATTTCTTTACGCTACCATATCGATAGCCAAGACCCTGTTGCATTTTGGGACCCATTCGGAGGCGACTCAGCCCCAAACTGCATCACTGCATCACTGTCTATTCAGGTGACACTTTGTCCGGTGTCAACGACCATCCCTTATCTGGATCAGATTGTGACCATGTGAGTAACCCAGTTCCAATCTGCAGACTGTGTAATAGCTTGCAAAACCATGAGATTTGTGTGACTAGAAAAAAGTGTTATTCCAGTGTTATTGGGGATCGTATTGCTTTTTATTTCCCTTCTTATTTTATTATCCGGTAAGGTTGAAGTAAACCCGGGATCATATTCATCTTCTAGTAGTGATATCTCATCTACGGAGTCCGTATCAGTCGCGACCCTTGACGCGTTTAATACTTGTTTGAACACGTATACGTCATTTGTTCATTTAAACGTGCAGAGTCTTGCAACCAAAATTGATTTACTCGATTGTGAGCTCCGTAACATTGATATTCTTTGTTTTACCGAAACCTGGCTGAACGAATCCATAAAAACCGATGACATTGCCTAGAAGATTTCCACCCACCAAATCCGAAAGGATCATGAGGGACGTCCTGGAGGCGGTGTAGCCGTCTACATTTACTCAGATTTTCACATGAGGCACAGGCAAGACTTGGACGTCCGCGGCCTGGAATGTCTATGGACTGAAGTTAGCATGAGTAAAAATCGTACCATACTTATAGGCACATTTTACCGACCCCCTGACTCGGACGATAGCATATACACTTTAATCGAGTACTCATTCGAGCAAGCCCCCGATACTGGCATCGACAATATACTAGTGCTCGGTGATTTTAATGCTGACTTTTCGAAACAGAAAAGCGAGAACAGAAAATATTTGATTAAAATACGACATGTTTCAATTTATAATCGAACCAACACACTTCACTGAAAACTCGAGTTCGTGTCTCGATCTCGTTATTGCCAATAATAATAACTTTCTTGACTTCATGTTGGGCAACCATTTCTCGGTCAAAATACACGATATCACTGCCAGACCTACGGAATTATTAAATTTGACAAACCCGTCTCTACTTGTTTCAAGCATCGTATTTGGCTTAATGATCGTGGCAATTACGAATTGTTTCGTGAAAAGTTGTCAGCCGTTGATTGGGACCTTGTCCTATTAGAAACCGACATTGACACTTTACTTGATAAGTTTTCGAACCTTCTCACACAGGCGGCGCTAGCATCAATCCCAAGTAAAACCATTACCGTACGTAAATCCGAACCACCATGGATTACTAATTTAGTCCGACGCGCAATTAGAAAACGCAACACACTGCACAAAAAGGCTAAACAGACCAAAAAGCCGGATCACTGGTCTAAATTCCGCAAATTTCGAAATAGGACTATCAATATTATCAGGAATCGGAAACAAGAGTTCCTCGACAATTGTATTAGTAAACTTCGTTCCGATTCTCTAAATATTCGAGAATGGTGGAAATTGGCATCTAAGGTAGCAGATTTCAAAACTCGCGTCTCCTCTATCCCACCTCTTCTTGATAATGATGAAATTATTTGCAATGATCTCGAAAAAGCCGAAGCTTTTAATACATTTTTCTCATCTCAGTCAAATTTAGATGACAGTAATAAGTCCTTACCAGCAAATGATTCGCCTCCTGATAACTGTCTAGATACACTTGTCCTTCGCGAAGAGGAAGGTAAAGACGCGCTTCAGATCGTTAATATAACCAAAGCTTGCGGTCCTGATGGAATCAGCCCGAGATTGCTAAAAATAGCAAGCGATATTATTGCTCGCCCGCTCTGTCATACTTTTAATCTCAGTCTTGTAAATATGTATTTTCCACTGTCTTGGAAAATTGCAAACGTAATTCCAGTTTATAAAAAAGGGGGAAAAACCTCGTTAGTAATTATCGCCCGATTTCCTTATTATCAGTCATAAGTAAATCATTTGAAAGATGTGTATATAAACACCTTATGAATTTCACCCGTGATCTCTTGTCAGAGGCTCAGTCTGGTTTTATTCGCAATGACTCGACCAGGAATCAACTTTTATACGTAGCTTATGAATTTGGTAAAGCCCTAGACGAGGGCAAAGATATACGTATCGTCTTCTTTGACATAAGCAAGGCGTTCGACCGTGTATGGCATAAAGGATTACTCTTCAGACTGAAAAAGATGGGTATAACCGGAAATCTTCTTCTATGGCTATCTAGCTATCTTTCGGACCGTAACCAAAGGGTGGTATTTAACGGACAGGAATCGTCTCTTTCACTAATAAACTCCGGTGTGCCCCAAGGTTCTATATTTGGAACCCTATTATTTTTAGTTTTCATTAATGATATTTGTTGTAAAGTTAGCTGTGAAATTAAGCTATTTGCCGACGATACGAGTTTATATGCCATAGTTGATAACCCGTTGGTTGCCTCTATCTACCTCAATAATGACATGAATCGAATTCAAAAGTGGGTGGACAGATGGCTTGTTAAATTTAACCCTAATAAAACTGAAAGTCTTGTCATCTCAAAGAAAAAGGACCCTGCATATCAACCACCTCTTATTATGGATCGTAAGGTTATTAAAACAGTCGAATCTCATAAGCACTTAGGTGTGCATATTTCTAGTGACGGTAATTGGCATGCTCACATTGACGAAATTTATACTAAAGCGTATAACAGATTAAACATGTTGCGTAGATTGAAATTTCGAGTCGATCGCAAAACGTTATAATCTATGTACTTCTCATACATTCGCCCAATCCTAGAATACGCGGACGTAATCTGGGATAATTGCCCTCAGTACCTGAAAGATAGACTTGAGCAAGTTAATTACGAGGCCGCACGAATCGTTACCGGTACAACCAAACTTACTAGTTTGGATACCCTTTTAAAAGAGCCAGGATGGGAATCCCTCGGGGAGAGGAGAACAAACCATAAGCTTATAATTTTCCATCAAATGGTCAATAACGAAAGTCCATACTATCTGTCGAATCTTGTTCCTCCGACCCTTGACCAAATCCATCTTTACGGAACCCGTCATTCTGACCGCTTAGCACCCGTTCAATCCTGTACGTCGTTTCATTATAATAGTTTTCTCCCATCTACCGTTCGCCTATGGAATGCACTCCCTAGTCACATCAAAAATAGCTCATTATCTACTTTTAAAATGCATTTAAAGAATAAAAGAACTATTCCCAAGTTTTTCTATTGTGGTAGTAGACTTGGACATGTGTTACATACTAGAACCCGTACCGAAAGCAGTGGCTTGAGGGTTCATTTATTCAAGAGAAACTTAGTTGACGATCCCTTCTGTACATGTAAACATATTGAGTCGTCTGGACATTTCCTGTTACTTGTCCTCGTTATTCGATTCAAAGGCAGGAGATGCTTAGACAATTCTCCGGTGATGTCAATATTGAAAATGTCTTGTGTGGAAATTCTTCGTTGTCAGACACTGAAAATTCTGATAATTTCAAGTTAGTTCAAAAGTTCATATTATTATCAAAGAGATTCATATAGCTATATCTATATATTTTAAACTCTCTATTATCCTTCATTAATTGAATTTTGCCAGGAAATCAGTACATCTTATACATCTGGTACTTGTGTGGTTCCAAAGGTCACCCATATTATATTATATTATATAATATTACATCACTATATAACATCAATTACATATTTATATTGATCAACATAAACCATATTGTGTTCAGAGCAGCCATACATTACTTAGCATTATTTGTGGAGGAATTTGTAAAGGTACATACCTGTTTTCCAATCCAATATTATCATTATCACTATTGTAATCTGTATGTTTTGAATTTATCCTATAATAAACAAGTGTTGCCTGAGGGCAAGTGTGGACACAGAAATGTGCTGTTCAAAAGGCAAGTGTGGATGTCAATATTTCATATTATTTAACTTAAAAAAAAAAAAAATCATGGACACAGAGGTCCTGGATTTTTTTTTTAATAAAAAACTATTATGTTGCTGACATTAAGTTTCCGGAAATTGGGTTGTCGTATGTCCAAATGGTCAATAACGAAAGTCCATACTATCAATAACGAAAGTCCATACTATCTGTCGAACCTTGTCCCCCCACCCTATGCGACGTAATAGTTGAAGGGCTGTATTGTTTCGAAAAAAAAGCGACCCAATGAAATTGCATATTTGAACTATAGATAATGGCAAAGTTTTGGGAGTTGGAATACAAATTTGAAAAAGTAGTTGCCAACTTTTCTTGTATGATTTCCTGGCTGATGCTGACAATGAATGTTGGAAGCAACTTAAAAGCATGATAATTCATATGTGGAACAGGTGGTCTGGGATTGCTGTCTGTTGGGGAGCTAACCATGGTGCCAAAGCACGAGCTTTCTGAAATTGAGAACGAGACAGATGGTCAGTTATGACATTTGTTTTGCCTTTGATATGTTTTGCTCTAAAAACAATGTTGTGTGTTAGAGCTGCTATCACTAATCGGCGAACTAAGCGCATTAAAACTTTATCCTTGCATGTTTGTTTGTTAATAATCTCCACTACTGCCATGTTGTCGGAATAAAACATGATTTTTCCATTTTTCAAATGATCCCCCCAAATTTCTAGAGATAGCACAATAGGAAACAACCCTTTGATAGCAATCTGATAATTTTGCATCTTACTTAACCATTCCCCCGCTAGCCACCAGCTACCAAATACCGCAGTAAAACCTACATTTCCAGACGCATCAGTATACAAATTTAAACTTTTAGAATTTTGCCAATGATCTTTGAGAAAAACGGACTTGCCATTGAAAGTTTCAATGAAAATTTTCCATGCCAAGATATCTGCTCTGGCTTCACTATTCAATCTAATCATGTGAAAGGGGTTGGAAACAGTACGTGTTAAATCAATAAGTCTGCGTAAAAAAGCTCTCCCGGGACATACCACAATACAAGCAAAATTTAATAAACCTATCAAAGATTGTAGTGGCCGAAGAGTTATTTTCTTTTTCCTACAAAGATTGAGCAACACGAAACCCACTACAAATGGGGAATTAACTCAGGTACTCCGGATTTAATGGGTGAAAAACACACTTTAGTATAAAGGTCTGTCCTGGGTTGGACGGACGGAATCTCCAAGTACTCGGTACAGGCCCTATATACCCCGAGTCACATTATAACATGCAACAGCCTCGTGTTTTCTGTCTTCGCGTAGACAAACATATACTCCTGCACTACACTATATGTTTCACGAATTTGTAACGCCTCAATAGGTCTAATGTTGAAATTTTGTAAAGCCCAACATTCAAAATATGAAGTTACAAATATCATAGGGCATTAATTTAAAATAAAAAAATAATAAGTTATGATCGCATGTTGTAGTAGGTATAGGTCTAATATTGAAAGTTTGTATAACCCAAGCGTTTAAAATAGAAGTAACATGAAATACCGAAAGGCTTTTAATTCAAATTAAAAATAAAAAATAAAATAATGATAAGCTATGATCGCATGTTGTAGTAGGTACTTTCCATTAGTTTCCATATGTCCTACATCTGTGCAAGTATCAAATGTCATGGCGGTTTTATTTGTATAGATGTACACAAGTCTGAACACAATCATCATAAATATATGTTTTCAATTCATTTGAAATTGAATTGTATGGTGTATACATTTTGTGAACGTTTCAAGTTTCCTTGCTGTATATGAGTATGTCATATGAAAGCCCCATGGGGTGTTAAATGACAAAAATGTAAATTCATCTTTTTTTTTCATTTGAATTGATTTGAAATTTAATTGTTCAAATCTGCCTATTAGAATTTCGCTTTAATATAAATATTATATAGAAGCCTTTAAATGTTCTATTTAATACTGTAATTCATTTTATCCAGAAATTTAATACAAGGTTTTTGAAGCATATTGTTGCAAACGTTATCTTGATAGGTCCTGAACATGACCTAAAGAATGGTAAAGAAATAATTGATGGTAAATGTGCAAGGAATGTTACATAAAGATGACACGACAAAACAAAATCACGTCATAATTTAGGTGTTCCCAAATATCGAAAGATCAAGGATAGAAAATACAAAAGTGCTGCCTATTTGATCTCGCATCTAAACTAGTTCACATCAAAAGACAAAGGAAAGTTTGAAGATGACAGATGATTAATCAAAAGTCGTAAATACAAGGACAGACAACCCAATGATCAAAAGAAAAAGGACAAAAGGACAAACAATGATATACAGAACACTACAAAGACACCTAAATTTGGGCAACACGAACACCACTAAAAACCGGGGATGAAATCATGTGTTCCGGAAGGGTTGCCAGTTCCTGCTGCAATAGCAGTACCCGTCAACCCAAATGATGAATTGTAAGTCTGTTTGTACGATCTGATTGCCTTTAACCTGATTGAACGATCTGATACCCTTTATCGGTTGTATATCCATCTTGTATAAATACACCCCATTATTATTTTTAGGATAAATGTAAATATGATATACCCCAATTAGTAGACTCGACAGGCGCCATCCATTCTTGATTGGCCCTTCGGGTTTCTCTAACGTTTATTTAATATAAAATACAAGTGTTGCCTGAGGGTAAGTGTGGACACAGAAATGTGCTGTCCAAAAGGCAAGTGTGGATGTCAATATTTCATATTATTTAACTTAAAAAAAAAAAAATTCATGGACACAGAGGTCCTGGATTTTTTTTTAATAAAAAACTATTATGTTGCTGACATTAAGTTTCCGGAAAGTGTGGACACAGAAATATGCTGTCCAAAAGGCAAGTGTGGATGTCAATATTTCATATTATTTAACTTAAAAAAAATTAAAAAAAAATTCATGGACACAGAGGTCCTGGATTTTTTTTAATAAAAAACTATTATGTTGCTGACATTAAGTTTCCGGAAATTGGGTTGTCGTATGTCCATATAATAACTTCAAATATACGTGATATCCATACTCGACGTAGCGATAATTTGTTGTTGACATTTTTCTATATTCAAATAATCCTGGATTATTATTTTTGTTTAAAGTCCGGTACTGTGTTTTTATTTCAAACTCCTCTCATTTACAAACCCACTGATATTTGTTCAATTTTTAACGCTGATTTAAGCTTTAGTCGCAACAAATTTATATTTTTCTCTTTAAACTGTCGAAACATAACATTTATTTAACTGTAAAATCCCCCCCCCCCTTTTTCCCTTTTTCTTCTTGTTTAAATCAATGATCAACAATATTCCAGAATCAAACAAATGAATAAATATAACATAGCATCTTTCCTTTACATTGTCAAGATTCTATATTTATAAACTATTGTCCAAGATAAAAATAGACTACACATGCTACTCACAGTGACCCGTGACCCAGATTACGTGACGGGTTAAACTGTCGAAACATAACATTTATTATATAACATTTATTTAACTGTAAAATTCACCCCCCTTTTTCCCTTTTTTCTTGTTTAAATCAATGATCAACAATATTCCGGAATCAAACAAATGAATAAATATAACATAGCATCTTCCCTTTACATTGTCAAGATTCTATATTTATAAACTATTGTCCAAGATAAAAATAGACTACACATGCAACTCACAGTGACACGTGACCCGTGACCCAGATTAGCAGGTCTCAAGAATATGTTCTGTATAATGGTATATAATAAGAATTTCCCAAGGCAACTTTGGTTTTAGCAATCTTTTCCACAGGAAGCCGACATTCTAATTTAATGCTGTCAAATTCAATGCCATAAATAATAATTGTTGTTGTGGGTAAAATAGTTTTCTCAGGTTTTAGCGGTACCCCTTACCGGGAACATAGAGAGGAAAAACACCGCAAATCAGCTAAACATTTATCAGAATTTGGAGGTCCAAGAAACAAAAAGTCATCTATAATGTGAGACATACCAGCAGCGCCGTATTTATTTTCCATAATCCATTGTAAAGAACTAGAAAATGATTCGAATATTTGACATGAAGAACTGGCACCCATAGGTAAACATCTGTCATAGTAGAATAATTTTTTCCAGGTAAAACCTAACAAATGATAATCTGTAGGATGAATAGGGACAAGTCGGAATGCATCTTCTATGTCACATTTTGCAATTAAGGAATACCTACCAAAATGCTTTATCAATTTTATAACAGTATCAATACTGTCATATTGAACTGCTGAATTTTCCGGTGGAATGTGTGAATTGATAGAATTGCCTTTTGGGAAAGATAAGTCATGAATAAGTCTAAATTTTCCTGGAATATTTTTTGGTATTAGCCCAAGAGGTGAGCAAACTAAATTGTGAAATGGTGGATTGAGAAAAGGCCCTGCAATTCTTTCTTTAAGTGATTCTTTTGCTAATTTTTTGTAGACTTCCTGTTTGTTTTCTGAAGCTGACTTGTGGTTTCTTGATGTAGAATGTTGCACAGTACCTGTTAAACCTAGCTTGAAACCCTTGTGAAAACCTGACACTAAATATTTTATAGAATTACTTTCATAGCCTGCAAGTTCATACTCAAATCCGTAAGGTTTTAGTGGAGTTGGCAATTGTTTTGGCTGTGTTTGGACCTGTTGAATTATTACCGGATTTGGTGCAGAGCAGTTGTGAATGTGGTCCTTTACAGATTTTGCATGCGTGTTATATGGGCAGGGGTTGTTTGCACATTTGCGTTGTAGGTTGAAAGCGAAGGACAACTTTGGGCCACGAAAAAGATATGATTGACCTGGGGTAGTGTTGTTGCGTGGAGAATTGAAATTTGAATTCTTTGGCTGGTTAAAGTTAGTAAAGTATTTCTTATTCATTGTGACATTGTAAAGTTCATCAATGGGTTTCTGTCATGGGGGCATGTGCGACTTGCGAAGGCGACGGAATTGATCATCATAAAATTTCCAGGCTTCGTCACCTTTACTTTGTCTTATACCCTTTATAATTTCCATGTACTTTAACATGTGAGGAGCTTGATCTGGAAATTTGTCAATGAACACAGCCATGTATATATGAAAGGCTGACTGCCACTCCGAGAATGTGAGTTGGTCTTTTGATTTTGATGACTGTGTATTTTGTACTGTCAGTTGGTTTTGAGACAAGGTGAGAGAAATATTATTCTCAGGTATATGAGAGACCAGAGTTTTCAAGTCAATGTACTCATGTGACCAAATTTTGTTTTTCATTTTTTGAGATAAATTAGCACCTAAAGGTATACCTAGACTTAGATCTTGACTAATATTATCATTACCTAAATTAGCAGACTCACTACTGAAAATGATGTTTACAAGAGCCATTAATGGGTTTGATTGCCAATCATTACTTGGAAAAACATTAGGTTGAATATTTTGATTACTAGACAATGTAGATGTTTGAGATACATCATTATGTTCTTCAGATTGTTCACTGGAATAATTTGGAAGCACCATTCCCTGTCCTGATGTAATGTTAGTATTTAGTATTGAAGGATCTGATGATAAAGGTGGCAGTAAGTTAGCCCTCTGAGGAGAATTACACATATCATGATCTGAAGCAACTGCTGTAGAAGTCAAGTTATTCTGCTGTTTTATAATCTCTGCAGCTAGTTTTGTATAGTCTATACATGTATCTACAGATGATGATGAATCTGAATGTTGATGTGCACTGGTGTCTGTCACCACATTAGTAATCGGTTCGGTCGTACATGTAGAGACTACCGGTCTAGAATATGTAGATAAACGTTGACGTACTGGTCTAGATGTGTCCACACGCTGTTTCTTCTTGGGAGGCATCTTTATCTTTGGTGAATTTGCTCAAATAACTGGCACACTGTAAAAACAAAATGAAATTTACAATAAGCCTCACATTTTTTATCTATGCAGGTTTCCATGATTGCACATGTGTACATTACGCTCGGATGAATATAGAAAAGTGCTGTACTGTGTACCCTGTACACAAACTATTAATCAATTAAAATAAAATTGAACATCAACGTATACCCAGTACACTATTAAAACATGAGTACCCAGTACTCTATTAAAACATGAGTACCCAGTACTCTAATACACCTTTGTATTGAAATATTAAACTGCACCCAGTGCAGAGCAAAATTATGTAGAATCTAATATCTAAATATGTTTTTTATACTGTAATCTGAGTTGATTCATAAAATATTTGCCAGTGTACCCTGTACACCACAAATTAATGAGAAATTTCATACCATAAAAACCTGTGTACCCTGGGCTTGTACACATATTCGCAACAAAATAATGTGCAATTCCATACTATAGTATCCAGTACACAGCAAATACTGAGTGTATTCACACTATGGCTAAATATATGTACCCAGTACACAGCAACATAATGAGTGTATTCACACT
>MJUT01021360.1:187443-199324 GCA_002080005.1 Gigantidas platifrons | reverse complement strand
CTATGTTGCCTTGTTCTTTTTGCTTTGTTTTTCTTCGTCTTGTGTGTCCTATGTTGCCTTGTTCTTTTTGCTTTGTTTTTCTTCGTCTTGTGTGTCCTATGTTGCCTTGATCTTTTTGCTTTGTTTTTCATCGTCTTGTGTCCTATGTTGCCTTGTTCTTTTTGCTTTGCTTTTCTTCGTCTTGTGTGTCCTATGCTGCCTTGTTCTTGTTGCTTTTTGCTTTGTTTTTCTTCGTCTTGTTTGTCCTATGTTGCCTTGTTCTTTTTGCTTTGTTTTTCTTCGTCTTGTTTGTCCTATGTTGCCTTGTTCTTTTTGCGTCTTGTGTGTTCTATGTTGCCTTGTTCTTTTTGCTTTGTTTTTCTTCGTCTTGTGTGTCCTATGTTGCCTTGTTCTTTTTGCTTTGTTTTTCTTCGTCTTGTGTGTCGTATGTTGCCTTGTTTTATTTGCATTGTTTTTCTTCGTCTTGTGTGTCCTATGTTGCCTTGTTCTTTTTGCTTTGTTTTTCTTTGTCTTGTTTGTCCTATGTTGCCTTATTCTTTTTGCTTCGTTCAACGCATTCACATGCCAAGTAAAGCAATTAAGCTATGTATGCGTGGATACACATCACAGCTGTGTGCTACTCTTTATGGACCAGCATTACATTATCCTTTGAAAAGCTATGTTTATTTTATAAGGCATTGTTCTAATATTTTGTGTTTTTTTTTATTTTGCTATTTTTGATTAGGATCTTCGCTTCTTTGTAATAAGCATCCAATAGAGAACCTTACATCAGAAGATGAAGAAATATTTATGAATGTTATATGTTCTTACCATTGTGGTGTTTCTAGGGATTCCATTTTCTTTCTTGATCCTTAATTAAACCTTGCTGGTCAACTGTTGGTAATTTAGGAAGTGAACAACGGTCTTACTTAAGAAGACATTGAAGTTCTGAAATACTACAGTCAAGTTACTTCTTGTCGACTTGCTTTGGCGAAATGTGAAATTAAAATCTGAAAATATCTGAAATATATTATTGTATAAAACAATCTACTTTTCCAGAAATATAATATTAAACAACGCTTGTTAATTGATGACCATCGTGTCTTGTTGTAGAATACAAATTTTATTTCTGACTATGTGTAACTAATGGTCCTGTCATGGAATGATTCCTTTACAATGATTTTGTTTTATTATATAGATATCGATGAAATACCGTGATTTCCGTGTTAAATAAGAACGATAATTTCACTTGTGAAATTACCATTTTTATTTTCACTCTCGCTATTTTCCCGCCATTTTTCGTGCCGGAACTATATTTTTTAGAATATTATATGGAGTGATGTCCCTTTGCTTCATTTCATTGACAGATTGTTAGTTTGATTTATGATAAAGGAAAGATTTAATAAATAAACAAAAGGATACCTTAATCTAGTATGTCATTACGATACAATAAAAAGCAGATAAATTTGGCAAACATTGACATGTTTTAATACTTTTCATGGCAGAATTATGTTCTAAAAACATGTGGTCTCGGTAGAAAGAATCTTTCCAGCAGTAGGATAAAACTTTAACCACCCCCAACAGATCGTCTGCTATAAATTAACTCCAAATAACAGTGTTCGTTCTATTGCTTCTTGAGAAATGAATCCAAATTTTTCACAGCCTTCGCCAACCACAAGTACGTTTTCTATGGGAACACTTACATTTACGGAGGAACTTTTAATTTTAGCAATCCTAAGTCTAGTCAGAAAAGACAAAGTGATGATTCCGGACTACAAATAGTAAAAACTAAACATAAAAGAATCCTACCTTTATCGTTTAGTGGTTCCGATTCTGAGTGAACTTTAGTCCAGTTTCCTTCTGTTATAATCGGTTTGAATTACACATTTAACGTTTGAACCGTTTGGACCCACATTTAACGATTTACATTTCCTAGCTGTTATATTGTTAAATTACTTGTTTTCTAATGATATAATCCATCGAATTTGAAATAGTTTTGATTTTGTTAACGGCCAAATATTGGTATGCATCCGACTTCTTTCACAAAACATTCTTCCCACAAGGGTACAAATGCAATGTACATATAGTACAAATGAAACATACATCAATTGTCAATAAATACAATTGTGTCTTTCAAGGTCGAGTGCATACTATGGTCACAAAGTTTACAAGTAACAAACATGGAAATTATATTCCTAATCGAAATATGTGCACATAAATTTATTTATTTACAAAATTGAAAGCATTAGACAAACTTTTCAGTCAACGAGTAGCCAAGGGCACAGTTGTATATTAATGCGCAATAAAGAAATAAACACATGCAATGCAGATGAAAGAAAATATCAAATTTATTGACTCAAAACAGTCTATATAATAAACAGTATAACTAACTTCGATGTCTGATTACCAAAAATATGTCACTCATGACCGCACAACACTGATAATTCACGAATGCGCGAAGCTCATGAGTGAATTATCAGTTGTGCGTCATTCGTGACATATTTTTGGTAATCGAACATCACAGTTAGTTATACTATAATTATTGCTTTCAAGACTATAAATTATTTTGCTTTCCAATGTTTCGATTTTGAGTGTACCCGATGAAGGTTATTCCAGAAACGCTTCGTGCGCACTAAATTAGATATCTACGTTTACATTGTCTTCAGTCTATCAGTCAATGAGCACCGTTTAATCTTGTCATATGAGTAATGAAAATATTCATTTAAAAAACAATGTGCCTGCACTTCGTCATTCAATATGTAAAGTGTGGTTATTTCATGGTATCATTAAACACATTCTCTTAAAATTATTTGGCTTCAGTCAAATAGTTATGCTAATGCAATTGGTTATGTAACAAGCAATTTCGTTGGACAATTTGCATTTACAAGTCAGAGTAAATTTTTCGTTGTACCAAGGTTTGAAACTGCGTCAGAATATTAATTCGAAGTGAGACATTAAATTAAAGTTGATATTTTTTGCTATGATTACATTGATTGTTTTATGAAGCATGTGATTTCTGACCGAACAGGTTTGTAACTACGGAACTATTTTGGCGGATATGGTATGTGAAAATGCGCAATGAAATTGATTAATAACACCTGATAATTGTAAACAAATGTTATTGGAAGAATTTCTTTAGAATGAGAATAACTGTATTGTATTTAAAGTGTTGCCGCCATAAATAGTCAGTTTTACTATCTCAAATATCTGTTTACCTGGCTCAAATTTCGACAATAAAACCGACTATTTACGATTTTGCCCCCTCCCCCCAGTATCTTAAACCGTAAGGACTTGGACCTCATATATCCTTTGCCCTTCAATTGTGCATGGTTGAATTTTCATTACAGTTGTATTTCATGCTGATTATTGAGTATACTATTTTCTTATTTTTCCTATCACAATAATAAACAGGGGCCATCGTGGTAGTTAGATTTATTACTACCTATGCTATTAGTGTATAACACCACTTACGTTGTGAGTTCGAATCTCAGTCAGGTGAGATGTACTCAATACAACATTATTTGAAAATGTTTGTCAGTGACTTGCGGCAGGTCGGTGGTTTTCTCCGCGTACTCTGGTTTCCTCCACCAATAAAATTGACCGCTACGATATAGCTAAAATATTGTTGAAAGTGGCTTTAAACACGATAACTCTGACCCTAACCCTATGCCATGTGGACGAACATTTGCAAATACTGGAATTTTCATCACAATAATGGAATTGTACCTCCATTATTCGAATTAAGAAGACTATTTTTTGAGAAAAAGTTGTTCTACTACAGCCTATGTTAAATCATAGTTCACATAGACAAAATACAATAAAAGGCCGTTGGCCACTGGTCCCCCGACGCCAAGGTTATATGGTAAGATTAAATTTAGAAACTACTGTAAACTAAAGGTTCAGGTGAGCATGTATCACTCACCTGACTTAAATAATTCTGAAAGGGGACCACCCAAGGACCATTTTGAAGTAAAAAAAAAGGGGGAGTACCTCTGGTAAGAATTGTCAAAAATGATCGTTATCGAACTTGACCTAGATATTCATGAGATACACTTACATACCAAACCTAGTTTCAATCTGACTATTTGTTCCCAAGTTATCATCTCGAAACCAAAAAATTAGCAATTTTGAGGTATAAAAAGGGGCATAACTCTAGTAAAAATTGGCGAAAAATTTTCATTATCGAACTTGACCTAGATATTCATAAGATACACTTACATGCCACACCTAGCTTCAATCTGAGTTTTCATTCACAAGCTATCATCTGGAAACCAATTCGGGACACACGGACGAAGTATAAAAAGGGATGTAACTCTGGTAAGATTTGTCGAAAAATGATCGCTATCGAACTTGACCTAGATATTCATGAGATACACTTACATACCAAACCTAGTTTCAATCTGACCATTTGTTCCCAAGTTGTCATCTGGAAACCAAATATTTAGCAATTTTGAGGTATCAAAAGGGGCACAACTCTAGTAAAAATTGTCGAAAAATTGTCATTATCGAACTTGACCTAGCTATTTATAAGATACACTTACATGCCACACCTAGCTTCAATCTGACTTTTCATTCACAAGTTATTATCTGGAAACCAAACACACGGACGGACGGACGGACGGACGACACCCATTTCTATAGTTCCCTTCGACAAAGCATCGGGGGACAAAAAAAGGAACAACCATTTGATTTTTTTAAAGGAGATAAAAATGCAGGATTTGTTTTTTTACTTCATAGCAAGACTCACTTTCTGGCATAATAATGGGTCTGCTGACCTACAAATCTAAAATAAAATTTTGGAAAATCAGTTCTATATTTATCAATTTACATTTTTGTACTTCCTTATGGAAACCCGTACTGATATCATTTTGTTTTTGTTTTTTAAGCTTGCATTTACTTTCAAATTACACCATGTATATATTAAATTAACATAATTATTTTCTGTGCAGTATGATACTATTTCTATTATAATTGATCTTACCAAATTATAGAATAATTATAAATTAATAGTCCCGGTCTAAAAATAGGTTGACTTGAGTTGTATGCTGGTTTCCACACAAAAAATATTTCAGGCTCAATTAACCAGTAACTTTCAGTGTAATATACCACAGGCACTTGGGTCCAGGATATTTTCTTCTTCAATTTTATCAATAAAATGTGCATCTACAACGTATATGAACCCGTTTGACATGCTTCGTTGTGAAATAAACGCCTTTAGAACTATACCCCATTTCCTAATATCTACTATATACAAGGCAAGAATGTCGAGTTTATTCCAAAAATAGCAACAAATGTACTTACCGGTATTCCCGCTGTTATCCACTAGAAAAAATCGTTTCTGATGACTTGGGGCATATTCCCGGTTTCCTTTCAACCTTATCTAACAAAAGTATCTTGGGGCAGAGCGCTTAAACAGTTACAGTCGGGTTTGTTTCTCTCAAGCGAGCTGAATTTCCACCCGAAAGTCGAGGCATTCTGCTTAGTCTTCAGGTTAATTCAGGTGAACTTTCAATTTGCCATAGATTTGTCTTGTTGATAACAATAACAGGGGCGGATTCAAGGGGGGCGCACCCGGCGCGCCCCCCCCTAAAATTGGAAACAAATATGATTTTTCACACGAAATACCCCAAAAATTTTCGCGCCTCGCTCCGCTCGGGGCCATTATTTTCAGTCCGCCCTCCTAACTGAAAATCCTGGATCCGCACCTGAATGAAGTTGTCTCATTATCGCTGGTGGTAACAGTTGCACGTGCAAAAGTGGTAAAAGTATACTTTGATTGTCTACGTCGTTAATGGATGCGTACAGGTAAAACATCAATAACCAAAATTAATCAGTCGCCCAGGTAAGTATAGGTACTAAATATCATAAAGAAATTCAAATAAATAAAATAGAGAAATAAAAATAATAAGTGTATCCTTTCTTTTGTCCACTAGTATATATGGAGCTCACCACGATCCACCAATCTCTACTCCAACGTTGCAAACCACGTACAAGAGTCAGACTCCTAATGACTAAGTTAATTACTTGGAATGGTTACTAACTTGAAATTAGATTGAAGGTTTCAAACGAATTCTAAGTAATAATAATTAAATATTATCATTTTTTTTTAAATAGTGAACTAACGGGAATTCACCCTAAAACAACACGGGTATAAATGAAATAAAGAAATAAAAACAAAACAAAAACCAATAAACTTTTAAGTTCAAATGAATGATTTGCTTATAAAATAGTTATTATTATCTAAGTTAGACAAAATACGATTTAATTTCGAACTATCTTTTGGAAACCTTCAATCTTTACAATGTTTAGAAAATAAAAATAAATCACAATTATTAATCTCGTCAAGGTTATTAATCAAAAATGAAAAACAAATTAAAACTAAATAATTAACTTTTCAATATTTGCCAAAAAGTATAGCAGGCAACCGGGGTCAAGTGTATGGACATCAGGCAATTTTGGCCAGACGATACGCCAACACCAGAGCCCAAAACTGCAAAAGGACAATTTCTAAATAATATATATATACATACATATATATCTATGAAAAAAAAATGTATACACCTTTATCAGCAAGTGAACATTAATTTCACGGAGCAATTTAAAAATAAAATACAGTATATAAATTAATCTGACCAGACTGATTTAATTAATAAATCTCAGATAATATGATGTGGAGTTTAAAATTATATATAATAAAAAAAAATGTGATTGGTGTGATGGTGGTCAAAACAAACAATCATATACACAAATAAAACAATCAAACACAACATACACACAAGCATGAAAAGGCATGTACAAGACGGACAAGATACGATTCTAGACCGGGGACCTCTGTTCTAATATATTAGAAAATCATGGAACCGCCCAGGGAGTCGTCTTTTCCGTCTTGTTACAGGGTAATCTGAATTTATAGAAGATCCGTCGAACACACCCAGATCCTGTATAGGGTCTAATTTCTCGACCAGGGTTTTTACCAAAGTAGTATAATCCCACTTTTCTACATCAGTCAAATCATTATATAACTGTAAAGCTTGAGCCCTTAAATAAGCAGGTAATGTTTGTATACATTCCTGATCAATCCATTGATTAACAGATTTACAATT
This sequence comes from Gigantidas platifrons, assembly GCA_002080005.1. Lineage (NCBI taxonomy): Eukaryota > Metazoa > Mollusca > Bivalvia > Mytilida > Modiolidae > Gigantidas > Gigantidas platifrons. The sequence goes on along the minus strand of MJUT01021360.1, from coordinate 192,242 downwards.
TTCAAAGTTACATATCCAATCTTTTATCTCCAATCGTTTACCATCAAAGGGAATGGGATTACAAATTAGTTTATTAGGACGGTGATTTGTGGCACGAGTATCCGCGACCGCGTGTAAACCAGTTGAATTTGATAAACAGCCAAATTGATGATTCACCGGAGATGGACAGCGCCGGTTCGCGTTTCTTTTCGTACCGAATTCAAAACAATCACGATCTGGATCAGTTGTTGAATATTTATCACCATGATAAGGATTGTCAAACCTGCTACCCAATGTCAGAGGTTTAGATGGACCTACTTTATTAGGGAAGGGCAAGCGATAAGGTGAGTCTTTATCCCTATCTACTTGCTCCTGGATTGGACTGGGACTATATAAAGTATATTTTCTTTTATCTCTAAAATTAGAGAACTTGGGTGTTGAATCATTTTTAGGTAAAACACCAGTACCATACCCAGTCTTTCTGTTAATTTGGGGAGACAATCTTGGTGGTTCAAGACTTTCTGAAATTTGTATTCTACTCTCCTCCAATTCTCTCTCTACATCTGTAATTTCGCGTTTCAGATCTTCCATATTCATAATAGTTAAGTAGTTAAATCACCACTTCAAACTCAGAATATGCAATAAAAATATCCCACTCAAGTTAATCAATCACCAATAACAAAAATTAATTTACCAGGGGAGTCCCTTGTTTATGAAAACAATCTTATATTCAAGAAAAGGGAGGGCCCCACGTTTCTGAATTGAGGGCCCCACGTTGGGCGCGACTGTAACAAAAATCGGATCGATACTCCAACAACAAAACAATGGAATATCATCCAGCGTATTCAATACACATAAGTTTCATGAATAAAAATGCCTCGGCTAGCTCAAATGTCCCGATTAATGTCAACAAATTCGTATAACAGGGTTCGGCCTGTGCTTTCGCTCCAGGACTTGTGGACACTACATGTATCCGATATCAATCACAAGAATAAGGGTCCATACTCAGGTTCTATATCAACCAGTTTATCGTGATTTGGTGACGAGGTATGACTGGGCTGAATGTACACGTTCAGGGTATCTTCTCACCACTTGTAAATTTGACCAAAGGAGGTAAAGAGTATCCTTGGGATTTATTCCAAGACTAAGTCAGCTATGTGACTAGGTCTAATCGCTTCAAATGTTCTTGTTTGGTGTATGAGAGTTGAAACCACTAAGTCACCCTCGAATAACACTATTTGATGGAGGAGTTCCACTAGTATATTGGATATCAGAGGGTATCCTCTGATTGACAAGCTAATTTAGTTCTGTGAGGAAACCAGAGTTCCGGGTATCATCGTCAATTGAACGATCGCCAAGCTAATTTATTTATTTAGGGAAACTAGAGTATCATATACAAAAATGTATCACCACTAGGCGAACAATCGCCAATCTAACTTATTTATGTAAGGAAACTAGAGTATCATATATCACCACTAGGCGAACAATCGCCAATCTAATTTATTTATGTAAGGAAACCAGGGTACCGAATATCACCTGTATGTTCATCTATAACAAAAGTAAATAACGGTACTTGTATTCCGGAACTATTAATCAAGACTTCAACATTTATTATATTTTATTACACAAAATTCACATATACAAATCAACAGTTAAAATATGGCAGTATTTATCTTGTTTATCCCAACCTTTAATTGATCCTTAATCAGTTTCTTCTTTGTGTCTGAACGTATCTTAACTATAAAACTAACCACGGATGTCGACTTATGACCCAATTTCTCAAACTAGGAATTTTATCACTAATTGGACGTAATTGATCATTATCTGGTCTCTGGGTATTTATATCACCCCTCAAGATTGAAATCTCACAATATTCCCGACTATAAGGACTAATATTGAAATTACACAACCTAAATTCTAATAGTACAATATTTGACCTCTGTTAACCTCTAGATAGAAATTTTCCCAAATCACGCGTTTCTTTATACGTAAATTTCTGGAAACTATACCACCTATATGTCGTGAATTATTCACTCATTTCCCGTGTTTATTTTCATTCATATTTCCCCCAGATTAAATGTACCCAAATCTCGCATATCATAAACGAACAAAAATGGGAACCAGTTAACCCCAAACTTTCAGATACTTAGATGTTCATTTCAAACATGTCAAAAGTGAAATTTACATTGACATGTCACCGATAACAAAGAAGATTATGTTGACTACAAATCTTTTTTTTACAAATAATCAAGATAATTTCTCAATTAATCAAAAGATGGATTGACTGGATTCGTAATAATATTGACACTCGTTTTCAAGATGTATGCATGTCTTACCATAAAACTATATTCAGCGTCTATTTCTAGAATATTCCTAACAACACTCACAATTTTAAGTTGAAATTAAATTTAACGGATTAAAATACCGAACCGCGTGTCGTCCATCTCCGACTGATTTTTAACCAAAAAATTACACGAAATTTTAAACCATGAAGACAAAATTTTCTGAACTCCTACCACAGTTCCCCAGTCTAGAATGAATATTCTTTCAGCCGACTAGCACGAGCTAACCGGGAGGGCGCGAAATATTCCAATCTCTCCAGACTTTCCCATTTAAATTATTGAACTAAAGAAATCCCCTTCATTTGATTGGTTGACATGGCTAAATAAATATTTCCGAATATAATAGGGGTTCTCGACGGGTTGTTTTAAATGTAACGTCTCGGAAATCAAGAGGCCAAGTAGGGCAAGATTAAAAAAAGTAAAGAAACAGCGTAAATATTAAAGAGCTGACCCCATAAACGTTACAATACTATATGAATGTTGCCTTTGTGCTAAATCTAAAAACTTGTTTAAACTATCTAGTAATATCAACGGTGATGCGATAGGTGTTGTTGCTACAATGTTTTCTATCGTATATTCATTCCCTGCTACATCAGCTAGATTAGTTCCATTCATTCTTTGTAAGATATTCCAACGATTGTAGATAGGGAAAACTCTAATTGTTACTGCATTGTTTTGTATGGCACATATAGGGAAAACTCTAATTAATTGTTACTGCATTGTTTTGTATGGCACATATAGGGAAAACTCTAATTGTTACTGCATTGTTTTGTATGGCTCATATAGGGAAAACTCTAATTGTTACTGCATTGTTTTGTATGGCACATATAGGGAAAACTCTAATTGTTACTGCATTGTTTTGTATGGCACATATAGGGAAAACTCTAATTGTTACTGCATTGTTTTGTATGCCACATTCAGAACATTCTACACGAGCTACATTAGTAGCACCCATTCTGTGTAAGTTACTCCAAGGATTAAAGTGAAGATACACGTCGTTTGTTGTTGCTGCAATGCTTTGTATGGTAGGCTCAGTCCATGCTTCACGAGTTAGATTAGTAGCACTCATTCTGTGTAAGTTACTCCAACGATTACATATAGGACGATCGTCGTTTGTTGTTGCTACAATGCTTTGTATGGTACGTTCAGTCAATGTTACACGATGTAAAATATTCCGGTTATAGACGACATTGAAAAATTCAACGATGCCTTCTATCATAACTATAAATACACAATTGATCGATCATTTAACATCCACGTAACCTTATTATACAATATATATTAATTACTTCAATTCAAAGTTAATTTTTATAATTTTTAAACAGAAAAAATATCTAAGATTTGTGTCAGGAGAGGTGGTTAAATCACCTTCTAAATGCTTAAAATTCAATTTCGGAGGGGGGGGGGGCTTTGATCCCCTGATCCCCCTAAAGGAGCTCTGCCCCTGTACCCCGATGGGGACCTAGGCGGCCTTCTACTTTTTTTGTTTTATACTTTCAAATTTATGAACAACTGTTATGCCGGAATATGGGGCTTCTAGTACTGTTGTGTGTTTGTGTGCAAGTACTGCTGCTTTGACTGCTTCCTTGGGGGAACTTTGTTTTCTAATATAAAATACAAGATTTCATAAGTTGCAAATATAAATGTTTATTTCTCTCTGTCTGGAGCTCAAGTCCTTTACATCAACAATAATATACATATATATATAACACAAAGACAATACAAATATATAAATTACTGATATCCTTGTTTCTATGGTAACCATTTTGATACTTAATAATGAACAACGCATTTGGCTCATTTTACACAATATCATTTTTATGCTGAAATTACTTGTACATGTATATGCTAACCTATGCAACTTGATTTTTCTTTTATTAACTATTAAACTTATAACTACTATTTACAACACAAATATGTTTAATTTAAATATTAAATATAAAATTAACTGATAACCTAAATATTTTCATCTTCAATATTCATGTTTTGTTCTTTAAACTATTTAGCATCTTTTCAATATTCTAGTTGGTATAATCATAATAATTAATTTATCTTAAAGGATTCATTTGCAATCTTTAGCTTAATAATTCCACTTAAATTGTTTGAAAATTTAACTAATATAAAACTATGTTTTACTCACCTAATATAAAATACAAGATTTCATAAGTTGCAAATATAAATGATTACTTCTCTCTGTCTGGAGCTCAAGTGACGCTACAACTTTCTTTCCGAAATTGGTAGACTTTCGTCACGTGCTGCCCCGAAGACTTGCAACTTAACCAATCAAATAAAATATATATCTTTTTAAAACTTATTCTTTTTCTTATTGGATAACTTGTTGTCCATCTCAATTTATGTAATACTAAATTTATTTCTTAATCCCTATATGCTCATGGTAATTTTATTTATCTTTATGACAATTACCTTGTTTAATTTTTTTATGACCTAAGGCGAATATGATTTACATTACACAAAGGA
>MJUT01021360.1:164568-186997 GCA_002080005.1 Gigantidas platifrons | reverse complement strand
AACTTTTATTTAATAAATTGTTCATTTGTTTTTAAATTTTGTTTTATTAATTTTTAAACATTTTTTTACGCATGACAAATGTCCCTTTCCTTCAAGACTTTGGTCCCCAAAGTCAAAATCTCTACATAACTTCACCAGTTTATACATAAAATACAACGTCGGGAATTTTTTTTTTACTACTATATACTAAATAAGTAAAACTATACATCTTTATTCAGTGTACAACTGTATGAAAAAAAAACAATGTATAAAAAGGTAATATTTCAACAACATATATACATAATTACAAGACTAAGGTAAATGATGCCAACAAGATAAGGGTTCTTCAGAAAATTTTGAAATATAGGTGGCAAGTGCCTCGACTATATTTTACGAGCCTAAAAGAAAAGAGTACCATAATGTTATTTGCATCCTTTAAGTTAGTCAATTAAAGACGATGAGTATTGTATGCTTGTATTATCAAATTCATAAAAAAACAAATTCACTGATTATTATATATCCTTTTTACGCATGACACAACCCTCAGAAACGTCCAAAATATCTGCCAAAGCCAAAGTGTCGTTCTAATCGATTTTAATGGTGTTCTTTATCCAATTCGTGGTTATGCTGTTACCGTTTCTTTCTGCCAGTCTGCATGAATCAGGTACCAGTAAAGCGTTATTAGGTTCATGACCAAATAACACTGAAGTTTATTTGACCCACTTTATTAGTACTCAAAATCACACAATTGGTGGATAATGTATGTATTATATATGAACATTGCCATAGTGTATGTATTTCTCAACTCTGTGTTGTAATGAGGCTTAACATGTGTTATAAGAGGCAGGAACTGCTTACCCTTCGCTATGACCTAGGTTCACCCCCGGTTTTTGGTGGCGTCCGTTTTTATTTTTCTGTATTGTGTTTTTTGTTTTGTTTGTCTTCGTTCTGTGTCTTTTGTACCCAATGTTGTCAGTTTCTCTGGATTGTCCATTCTGTATTGCCACTTCGGTTTTCTCTAATGATTATTTAAAAAAAGAAACTAAGTTTTCAAATCCATTTCTCAAAATATAAATTTTATTTCTCGACAATGCCCGTACATCGTGTTTATTGTGCAAATGTTTTGAAGTCGCTATAACGAAGATATATCGACAATATATTATATGCAGTGTCTTTAAAATATAAAGTTTATGTGTATGAGGCTTAAAAATGGGATAAAGGTGAGGTTTACCAAGCCTTCCACGGTTTTGTGCCGAATACACATAAACTTTATGCAATTTGGCTGCTAAATAGAACAAGAGCAGGNTAAAATTAAATATCTTCTTCAACATGTTCAATGACAAGAAATTCTTATGAATGACGTCATAAGTGAAGTATAATCATTACGTCACAATTAATGATTTAGTATTCATCATATACAATATTTATTAGTACAAATGTATTCGTCTAGTACAAGTCCAAGCCTTCTAGTTTCTTCCACGAGGATCCATATTTTTTTCCATTTGCACCTTCTTCTGATATAATAAAATGTGCATTTAGGACACAGAACATATCCTGGACTTCCTCTGCTTTGAAGCTTAAAATAATAAAAACAGATATACATTTCCAGTTCAAAATCATTCTTTTCAACTTGTTTTATTTGGTTTTTATTTTTTGCTTTTTTTTTCTGTTTTTGTTGTTTGCTGTTTTTGTTTTAAGACACCGCTATATTACTCATATAGTCACGACGTGTTGGACACTTATATGCGCAAGCAAGCACAAATGACATAAATATGACATGAGCCCTCTTACAGACAACTGGGGGGTAAAGACGAACAGAACATAGTTTTCATGCTGGAATCAAAGGGAACATCATAACACGGAACAAAAAGCTTAAGATAGCACAGAATGGCTGGCACCACGATACACAAACAAACACAAACACAATCAGACATGAGTCCTCCGACAAACAACTGGGGTAAAGACGAATCGAACATCGTTTTTATGCGGAAATTCTAACGGACCTGGGACATCACAACACGTAACTTACAACATAAAGACACAACACGGACAAAATGTACAACAATAAATCCTCAACTTAAAACCGGGGGTGAACTCAAGACAGCACTGGACACAAGACACAGAACAAAGACAAACAAAATAAAAGCAACCCAGAAAACTGAAATGATGAGGAACACGGATCCTACCAAAAACTATTTATTACACACTTAACATAACTTAGAAATCCCCAAAGCTACATTACTCCCCACCCACCCGCACACCTTTTTGCAGGTTGTCTGCATCCGGATTGATCCCCATTACATCGTTTTCACGATAGGTTGTTAACTGTATATCATCACGTGACTGTGGTGATCACCTGATATTATTTAGGGCATTTTCATAGCTAACTACAGGTGGTAGATATCGCTAACAACAGTGTACAGCAAATGATTTCAGCATCAAAATGAAAAAAGCGCAAGCTTGTACAATTATCAAACTTTGCACAAGATTTGAATTTAGAGACATTAATCCTGGTAGATATATTTTGTTGAAATCTCTGACACATGTCTGACTCTCTTTCAATAAAAATCATAACTAATCTACAACACATTAACAAATTAAGTCTGCCAGTATTTTTTTCAAAACGGGATAAACTTTTGTTCAGGTGGAGGGAAAGCGATATACTGGGAAATAACAATTTTATCAAAAGACGAGCGCTTTCATTGTTCCTCAAAGTTCTTTCCTCATTCTTGGCTTATCATCGGCTTTGTAACACGAGCAACACGACGGATGCTACTAGTGGCACAGGGACTACTTACCCTTCCGGAGCACCCTTTAGTTTTCTGTCTAATGTTTTGTAGATTCCGATTACACGTTTACCATCTTTAAACTCTTCTTTTCCCATCTTGTTTCGTGGCTTTTCCCAAGTTTCATATTCACCGCTTTAACCACAGGTCAAAGTCCTCCATTTTGTTACACGTGACAATGCATATCTTTTCTACCTCGATAATAGAGAGTTCACACATCGCGAAAGTTACACATTCTAGTAGCCATTTTTTCATATTAAAAATATTTACACCTGAGGATAACGCTTGCCTTACTGACATTATCAAAATATGTTTGGTTGTCATTTGAACCGCACATATGGAATTGCAGTCTTTCAACCGATATGTTGTCTACAAAACTAGTTTAACACTGTCACTGTTTATTGAAATATACCTGCCATGTATATGTATATTAGGAGTATAATTTTTTCGATTATATTTTGAAATTGCTCTGTTGGTTTTTTTTCTTCTTCAATGTTATATGAGGCAGGTGCAACCTGAAACGCTCCCGAAGAACAGTAATTTTTCTTCATGTTTACAAAATATCAAGCTTAAAAATAACACCACCTAAAACTCCAAACTCCGGAAGTTTTCACATCCGCTACCGAACATTGTTTCATTTTTATTTGAAAACAAAATCGATTAGAGTTCCGGTTTAGGTCACGTGATTTTTCTTTAAAATTGTTTCCGGTTTGGCTGCCATATTGTTGATAATTTTTAAGTGTCATAGTACCTGTGCATATTTCTACCATTAACGCTCCCTTCGGGAGCGTATTACTTCAATGTACAAAGTCGTGTCAATATTATGCCTTTTGGATTAACAATATTAGCAGCAAAAATTATATCCAACAAGACCAAATGCACCCTCTCAATTGGTTATCACGGAAATCCTGATAGATGAAAATAATGAATGCTGTGTAGAATTCAGAGAATGCAACGCTCCTTTCATATTAAAGGCGTCTATCTCGCCTGTGTCGTACCTCTCACGTTTCTGTCATCATTATGTGATGTCCGTTACGATTTCCGCATGGAAGCGATGTTCAGTTCGTCTTTGCCTCTAGTTGATTGTGAGGGGTTGTGTGTAATTTACGTTATTTGCGTTTTTGTTTTGTTTTTCTTCTTCTTGTTGCCTATGTTGCCAATTTCTTTGGATTGTCCATTTGTGATTGCCCCTTCGGTATTCTCTGACGTTTATTATAGAGTGTTTATGACTTGTTCTCGTCCTGAATATGGGTGAAATATTTGTCGATGACAGTGAGGCAACCGACTATCAGCTCCAAATTTACACGCGATTTAAGAAAATCGGTATAAGAGAAAAATGTTCTGTTTAAAAGCATGTTCGGGACAAGAGTTTAAACGGTTGTATGTAAATATATCGTTAGTCTCCTTTCTATCAATAAGGCGTAGGCCTATTTTACTCAAAAGTAAAATTAATACGTACCTTCCATCATTTTTCTCATATCTTCTAAAACCTTTTGCTGTTCCTCGCTAGCTTTTTGTAGTTGCTCCTGAGCTTTTCGTTGTTGTTCGTTAGCTTTACGTTGTTCCTCGTTAGCTTTTGTTTGTTGCTTTTTAATTTTCCCGTCATCAATGTATGATTCAAGGGTTTTAACTCTTTCTTCCAGGTCCTGTTTTTCGCCTTTCAATTTCTTAATCTGTTGCTGCCTTTGTTTTGACAGTTGTTTAGTGCTTTTTGATTCTTTAAATGTTAATTCAAGTTTTGCAACGGATTCTGCCAATTGTTGATTTTTGTCTTTGAGTACTTGTATGTATTTTTCTTTGCTTTCTAGTTCACTGTCTCTGCATTTTAACATATTTTCTTGTTCCTTAAGCTGAGTTCTAAGTTCTGCTATCTCTGTTTCTCTTTTTTCTATAATAATTTCTTTTTGATTTAAATCTGTTTCTGTCCTATCTAAGTTCCTTCTTATTTTTAATATTTCATCTTTCTTCACTTTTAGCCGGCTTTTTGTGCTGCTCAATTCATGCAACAGTGTCGTTGTATTTAATGAAGCATCAATTTGTATTTCCTGTAAAGCAATATACACATGTAGTTTAGTTTAGTTTATGATGCTTAACGCCACTTTCAACAATATTTCACTCATATCGTGGCGGTCAGTTTAATTGTTGGAGAAAACCGGAGTACCCGTAGAAAACCACAGACCTGTTGCAAGTCACTGACAAACTCTATCACATAATGTTGTATCGAGTACACCTTGCCATGAACGGGGTTCGAACTCACAACTTTAGTGGTGATAGGCACTGATTGCACCGTTAGTTGTAAATCCAACTACAATGCTATCACGACCACGACAGCCCATGTAAAGCACTATATCCTACCTTTTACATACTTCGTACTTCTATAAAAAGCATTGGTTTATAGAAAATACGTGGAAACCGTAGAAATTCAATAAACGGTCAGTACTTTTAATATACGGTTAGTAGTAGAGTTACGTCCCTTTCGTAGAATAAGATGACAACAATCAAACGCTTCGCCCTGATTTTGTGATATCAAATTTGTTATTGTTTTTGGATTTTTTTAATTTGACCCATAAGTTAGTTCCCACTTATTGGCATGGAAACTCAACTACTGTGTAAATTGTCCTTAAGTCACCAATTCAAATATCATCAATGAGGCCGTCGTGGTAGTGATCGTATGTTAACTGGATTTACAACTACCTATGCAGTCAGTGCCTATCACCATTACATTTGTCAGTTCTAACCCCTTTCATGGCGGGGTGTACTCGATACAACATTATGTGATAAAATTTGTCAGCGACCTGCAACAGGTATAATTAAAATATTGTTGAAAGTGGTGTTACATTTGCAAGCACCATAACCCTAATCATTTAAAGTAAATGAAAGTTACTTTAACCGCTAACCAGGTTACTTTTTAGCCACCTACCTATTCTACTTTTAGGTAAATACAGTCAAACCTATATTAACCGTCCCCCGTGGTACAAAGAAAGAGTGGTCTTTTAAGACAGGTGACCTCTTAAAAGAGGTTCAATTCATAGGAAATTGTTCATAGAAAGACAAGACCAAATATATATTTTAATACATGCGACTGCTAAATAGAGTTGACCGCATGGGCAGGTTTGACTTTAAAGTTTTTTTCTCGCGAATTTATTACATTGTCATGTTACTGCAGGTTCTGTTTTTGCAATTCTGAGATATTTCACTTGTATTGTATCGTTTGTTTATATCAGTATAGTCATTGGTGTTCCAATTCTCAAGAGGAGAGAATTGGGATCCCATTAACGGTTTTAATCCCGCAACATTTTATCATATCCCATGACATGGAATTTACAATGACATATGTCGTTGTCTTTATTATGTTCAATGATTTATGGTGAGAGGTGATTGCTCGCTTAGTTGATATTGATGGAATCATTGACCATCACTATTTAAACATTTCTTTCATAGCGATGTGTGTCTGATAAAATTAACATCAGATACATACTTTAAGCGTGACGTTACAGGTGGTTATGACATTCTCGTTGTGACAGCTGTATTCTCCAGCGTCCTCCATTGTAACCGGGTTGAGTTCTAGCTTGCACATATGTGCATTACTACCACCTATCCTATAATCGGTAGTGGTGGCCTCATAGGATATGGTACCATTTGTTTTGCACAATTTAATATGTTTGCATTTTGCGTTCAGCTTACAAGTTAGGATCAGCTTTTGATCTGTAGTAATTGTAACGTCTTCTAGCTGTTTTATCAATTTGTTAGCTACAAAACAGAGAAAAATATGCAAATGAATTTAGACTCTTAGTGCCGGAGAGTATCATCTGCTCAGTAGTCAGTGCTTCGGCACTGTCATTATTTATCATATATATTTTCTATTTAAGAAAAGGTTGAAGATAACAAAGGGGTAATCAGAAGCCGTCAATCGATAAAGGAAAGACAATGCAATGGCCAAACGAAAAAGAACAAATAATGATCAATAAAACATTACACAGAAAACTAAAGATCGCGCAACACGAACCCCATAGTTCCAAAATCATGGAATTATTATTAAAACTAAGGTCCTCCTCCCTCAGACATAGGTGACCTTAGCCTATTTTGACTATCATGTTTAAGCCCTTTGGGTTTCTTGCTCCCAAAGACTTTTAAATTATTTGGCTTTCACATATTATAGCTTTGAGCGTATACCTGATTTTTCCAGAAACACATTGTGCGCATTGCATTTGACACTGATACGTATACTCATTTACTGAGATTTATGTTGTGTAAGATCGTGATAACATTCCAAGAGAAGAATACAGAATACCATACTCTGGATACATAAAATGAAAGAAATTCACAAACTATAATAGGGGTGCGACAAGGTTCTTTGAAACCTTTAGTATATAATAACGGTGAAACCTAGAAATGTATAAGAAGTAAGTGAGTGAATAATTGTTGTTTAATGCCAAATATGTCAGTCGTATTATGGAGTTAACAAGTTATATACAAGGAAATAATAATGATGTTCATTTTGTACTAGACCAACATGCTTAATTGGATGTTTCTAATAATGTTTATTATATGACCATAAATATTTCTTTTATTTGATTGGCTAAATACATGAGATGTTGTCTTGATAGAACTTTATGAATACTACATTTAAGCCTTCAATTTCCACAAAGATTAATTTAGATCGTTCCAGATGAGCCTTTGGAACGTTATATTAACCTCACGTGACTCTATAATTGGAAAAGCCATACTTTTAATTTTAGCGTCACGTGAGGTTAATAATACGTTCCAAAGGCTCATTTGGAACGATCAAAATTAATCTTTGCAGTATTCATAAATCTTTCTTGTTACCATTAAAATTTGCAGAAAACACATAAAGTGTTTAAAGGAAAACGCCAAAGTCTTAACAAGTTAGCGTGAAAATTTAAATGACAGTAAATAAAAGACATTTGTGTTAATGAATGTTAAAAATAGTATACGGTAAGGTATAATTTGGTCATTGAAGTTGCATGTAGCACCAAATAATGGGGATCGCCATTTTTCGTAACTCTTCAATATGAGGAGACAAAAGGCATAATCCATTCTCATATTATATACTGCAATTAAAGCTCTTCCGAAAGAGCCATGACGTCATGCAATCGGTATCGTATATTAAATTTTATCGTTAAAAATTATGTAAATCGTAAGATAACGTCGTATATTTAACTTTTGATATTTACAAAATCATTATGACTTCATGTCAAGTATTTTATCGCACTAACGAAAAGGGAAAGTGTGAGAAGAATTTGTTTTTGTAATTACCGATCAGGACTACCTTAGTTAACACATCGAACAGTGACCACGAAAAACATGGGAAAGTACGACAGCATTGGCGACAAAAAAGAAAAAAAAAGCATATGTACGCATAAAACGAGTTAAAAGTGACAGTTGTTTATCCTACGGCCAATCATGTAAAACATAGAATTATACGTAGATACCTCCCCCCTCCCCAATACAAATAAACTCATTTGTGTTATGAAAATGTAACATGGGATGGGAATATTAAGAAAAAAAAATAGGACGATAGACAAATTGTTAACATTGTATTGCAATTTATCTGATATTCAAAATAGTCAAAATTTATTTATTTATTCAACTAACATGATCTGTCTCCATGACGTCACATGAAGAGATGTCATGGTCGCTTACACTACGAGAGGAAATTCCAAATATTCATATTTCTAATTGGGTATATTAATGTTAATAAAGGTGTTTTTTTATTTAATAATTAGTTATTTACGAATAAAAAGTTGCAATGTATTGAATTATAACAATTGCTCAACTGACTGGAGTTTTCCTTTAATGCCAATTTAAAAACAACAGAGGACCTTAATAACAATTCCATATAATAAAGCAATTACTGACTTTCATTTCGATTGATATAAGGATTTATCGTTCCAAAATATATGATATTTACCTCGGCTTCGGCTTCGGTAAATATCATATATCTTGGAACGATAGATCCTTATATTAACTTCAACAAAAGTCAATAATTGTATATTATTAAATGTTAAGGAATGCTTTTTTCTGATTGGCCTAATCAGCATTTTCTCAACTCTACCGCAGAGTGAGTACACCTCGTGTGCAGTGTGTACACCTCGGGTGAGGTATATTTGGGCTTGCCCACCGACCAACCAAAGCCAAGATGTCAAGTTGTGTCGACCAATCAAATTGTGTCGCACTCATTCATAAAATTTAAAAAAAAAATCAAAATTATCAAATAATTTTTTTGTTAAGTTCAAATTTGCAAAATTTCAAAAATAAAAAAATAAAATAAAAATTTCAAAATAATTCAACATTTACATAAAATTTAAAAAAAAACCCATAAGATTTGTAAATTTTCAATAAATTTCTAAATGATAAAATTTTCAAAAAGTTTCAAAAATTTCAAAGTTTTCATAAAATTTCTAAATTTTAATATTTAAATAATAATATTGAAAAATGATAAAAGCAATTATTAAGTTTGAAAAATTCCTTATTATTTAATAAAGCAGTTATTGACTTTTAATTTCAGTCTACTCATGACTATACGGACCTGGTCAAAGATTGATTAACCTCGGCCGTTGGCCTCGGTCAATCAATCATTGATCAGGTCCATATAGTCATGAGTAAACCTCATTAAAAGTCAATAATTGTATAATGTTAACGGACTTATTCGGAGGGAGACTTGGTCACTTAAAACTAGTTGTTTAACCCCGTTGTATTTTATTGAAGTGCCTGTACTAACCCCGGAAAATGATCGGTCATGTATATATGTGTTAAAGGGGTATACATTTTGTCTCTGATTCAAGGATGTTCTCAAGGATTTTAGAGCTGTTCCGACGGTGTGGTATTTTTAGCTTTTCATTTAATTTGTTCGTCTTAAAAAAAGAACCATACTAATATAAATAAATAATACAACCTTTGACTTTCAATTTACAACTAGTTTTTGTTCTTCCACATTGGCAGGAATAAACGCCCGAATCTGCTTCCTGTATATCAGCAATTATAAGCTGATGTTTAAACCGTTCATCTTTAAATTTAAATCTGTCTTTCAGAAATATTTCACGCTGATCTTTATACCATCGTACGTCATATTGCTTGTCCAGGCAACACGATAGCGTAACATCTGAGCCAATGCCTATAACGTTTCTATCCTCAAGCTTTGTAGTAAAAGAGCAATCTGCAAATAAAACATAAAACATACATTTTTTGTGAAGCAATTTTACAAAAATGTAGTTCCGTGTTACGATGTCCGTTACAATTTCTGCATAAAAATGATGTTTAGTTCGTCCTTACCCCCACGTGTCTGTAGGAGTGCTAATTTATTATTTGGCCTATCATATATATTGATGTTCTTTGTTCCGTTACGATTTCCGCATAAACACGATGCTTGGCTCGGTTTTACCTCCAGCTGTTTGTAGGAGGGTTGATGTCTTATTTATGTTATTTATGCTTGTTTGCGCATAGTAGTGTCCAACACGTATTAATTATATGCATAACATGGAGGGTGTCTGATAAGAGGCAGGAACTGCTTACCCTTCGCGAGCACCTGTGTTCACCCGAGAGTTTTGTTGTGGTCCGTGTTTCTCATTTTTTAGTTTTCTGTGTTGTGTTGTGTTTCTTGTGTTTTGTTTTTCTTACTCTCGTGTCTTGTGTCAATATTGGCAGTGTCTCTGGATTGTCCCTTCAGTTTTCTTTATCGCTTACTTATATTAATTGATTGTTCTTTGCTTAACATTCAGTGTCAAATGTGTTATCACGACGACAACAAATTCAATAATATATAAAGACTAGACAGAAATGAAGGAAAGTAAAAAGACACAAAGACATTTTCAGCCGTATTATGCCGAGAACAAGTTACATACACGGAAATGATAATGGTGTTCCTTTTGTACTAGACTAACATGCTTAATTTGATTATGTTAATTGTGCTATCTCAGTGGAATAACTGTCAGTGGGTAGACCTGTCGTTCCACTCAAGCATTTTATCCTGATTCCGAGCCAACCACTCTATACTCTTACTTTTTCAACCTGTGTGCTTAGTGGGAAAGCAGCAGATACCATTTTTATTGTCTTTGGTTTGACCCAACGGGGCTCAAACCTACGAACAAGCTTACCAGTACACCACTGATGAAATGTATTAGGAGGTATTGTCAGTGTTGTTGTATATATCATACCTGGATACTTAATTCTTTCCATTTTGCAATAAAGTAAGGAACAATCCTTTAGAAAATTACAAAATGCGTATAAAACTGAAAAAGATTTGTTGGCTTCTAATTTTTAAAGATGTCAATTTCTGTTTCTAATCATGTACGTTAACGGAGTACTTTGGAGGGAGGTTTTGTCACTTAAAACTAGTTTAACCCCGTTGTACTTTATTGAAGTGTCTGTATCAAGCCAGGAAAGTGATCGGTCATGTATATATGTGTTAAAGGGGTATCAATTTTGTCTCTGATTCCAAGGATTTTCTCATGGATTTTAGAGCTGTTCCGACGGTGCGGTATTTTTGGGTCGGCTGATTTATCAGCCAGACCCATTGTAGTCAAATTCGTAGATGAACATATCGCAAGCTCATCAAAAATGTGGATTTGTCAAATTACCGTGATTGTCGATATGGGTAACAAAATATAGTTTCATATCGTTTTTGATGTTTTTGCTAAACATAGTAATCTATACGTCGCATGCAGGCAATTAATGAGTTATTAAAAATATTACGACGTATAATTGATTGTTTTTTCTTATTGAAATAAATTAATTTGAATATTGTTTAATGAATTAATAGTTGGGGGTGGCATTGTATAAAATGTGGAATATACGTAAAATTTCTTTTTAGATCCTCCGATGTTTTAATAACTGTTATAAATGAATAAGAAGCTAATATATATGGCTTTTTGATTAATAACCTTTTAGAGAAATCTGTTCATATCATGTTTTACTCTTATTTTCGTCTCCTAATCGACAAACTGACATCAATTTCTTGTCGATTGTAATACCGCATCCACATATTAGCGACAGCCGTACTACTGCGTGTATATACACAACGCACGTCGTAATCCGATAACAACAAATGTCACATTAATAGGTTGTACCACAATATCCTTGTCTGATTAATTGGTTATGAGAATTTTAATATGGATATAACTTTTGCACAATCCAGTCGACCCTTAAAGACCTTCAGGTCCTTGATTTATTTTTCATTTAATTTGTTCGTATTAATTATGAAAAAGAACCTTACTAATATAAATAAATAATACAACCTTGGACTTTCAATACACATCTTGTTTTTGTTGTTCCCCATTCGCAGGAATAAACACCCGAATCTACTTGCTGTATATTAGCAATTATAAGTTTATGTTTCCACTGTTCATCTTGGACACCAATATGCGCAAGTAAGCACAAATGACATAAATATGACATGAGTCCTTTTACAGACAACTGGGAGGTAAAGACGAACGGAGCATAGTTTGCATGCTGGAATCAAAGGCAACATCACAACACGGAACAAAAAACTTAAGATAGCACAGAATGGTTGGCATCACGATACACAAACACAATCAGACATGAGTCCTCCGACAGACAACTGGGGGTAAAGACAAATCGAACATCGTTTTATGCGGAAATTTTAACGGACCTGGGACATCACAACACGTAACTTAGAACGTAAAGACACAACATGGACAAAATGTACAACACGAAACCCTCAACTTAAAACCGGGGGTGAACTCAAGACAGCACTGGACACAAGACATAGAACAAAGACAAACAAAACAAAAGCAACACAGAAAACTGAAATGATGAGGAACACGGACTCTACCAAAACATATTTATTACACACTTAACATAACTTAGAAATCCCCAAAGCAACATTCCTCCCCACCCACTCACACATCGATTTGCAGGTTGTCTGCACACGGATTACATCGTTTTTACGATAGCCTGTTAACTGTATATCATCACGTGACTGTGGTGATCACCTGGTATTATTCAGGGCATTTTCATAGCCAACTACAGGTGGTAGATATCGATAACAGCAGTGTACAGCAAAAGCTTAAATATTAAATGATTTCAGCTTCAAAATGAAAAAAAAAGCGCAAGCTTGTACAATTATCAAACTTTGCACAAGATTTGAATTTAGAGACATTAATCCTAGTAAATATATTTTTTTAAAATCTCTTACATATGTCTGACTCTCTTTCAATAAAAATCATAACTAATCTATAACACATTGACAAATTAAGTCTAGCAGTATTTTTTTTCAAAACGGGATACACTTTTGTTCAGGTTGAGGGAAAGGGATATACTGGGAAATAACAATCTTATCAAAAGACGAGCGCTTTTATTGTTCCTCAATGTTCTTTCCTCATTCTTGGCTTATCATCGGCTTTGTAACTCGAGCAACATGACGGGTGCTACTAGTGGCACAGGGACTACTTACCCATTCCGAGCACCACCTGATTTTAGTGAGGTTGGTGTTGCTTGATCTTTAGTTTTCTGTCTAATGTTTTGCAGATTCTTATTACACATTTGCCATCTTTAAACTCTTCTTTTCCCATCTTGCTTCGTACATTTTCCCAAGTTTTCACATTTACCGCTTTAACCACAGGTCAAAGTCCTCCATTTTGTTACACGTGACAATGCATATCTTTTCTACCTCGATAAAAGAGAGTTCACACATCGCGAAAGTTACACATTCTAGTAGCCATATTGAAAATATTTACACCAGAGGGTTACGCTTGCCTTACTAACATCATCAAAAAATGTTTGGTTGTCATTTGAACCGCACATATGGAATTGCAGTCTTTCAACTGATATGTTGCCTACAAAACTAGTTTAACACTGTCACTGTTTATTGAAATACCTGCCAGATATGAACTGCCATGTATATGTATATTAGGATTATCATATTTTTTCGAATAGATTTTGAAATTGCTCTTTTGTTTTTTTCTTCTTCAATATATTACTTCAGATGTACAAAGTCGTGTTAATATTATGCCTTTGGATTAACAGTTTTAGCAGCAACAATTATATCCAACAAGACCAAATGTACCCTCCCAATTGGTTATCACGGAAATCCTGATAGATGAAGATAATGAATGCTGTGTAGAATTCAGAGAATGCCACGCTCCTTGCATATTAAAGGCGTCTATCTCGCCTGTGTCGTACCTCTCACGTTTCTGTCATCTTTATGTGATGTCCATTACGATTTCCACATGAAAGCGATGTTCGGTTCGTCTTTGCCTCTAGTTGTTTGTGGGGGGCTGGTGTGTAATTTATGTTATTTGCGTTTTTGTTTTGTTTTTCTTCATCTTATTGCCTGTGTTACCAATTTCTTTGGATTGTCCATTTGTGATTGCCCCTTCGGTATTCTCTGACGTTTATTATTTATAGTGTTTATGACTTGTTCTTGTCCTGAATATGGATGAAATATTTGCCGATGACAGTCAGGCAACGACTATCAGCTCCAAAGACAGTCAGGCAACCGACTATCAGCTCCAAAGACAGTCAGGCAACCAACTATCAGTCCAAAGACAGTCAGGCAACCGACTATCAGCTCCAAAGACAGTCAGGCAGCCACCGACTCGCAGCTCCAAAGACAGTGAGACAACCGACTATCAGCTCCAAAGACAGTCAAGCAACCGACTATCAGCTCCAAAGACAGTGATGCAACCGATTATCAGCTCCAAAGACAGCGCGACACCGACTATCAGCTGCAAAGACAGTGAGGCAACCGATTATCAGCTCCAAAGACAGTCAAGCAACCGACTATCAGCTCCAAAGACAGTGATGCAACCGATTATCAGCTCCAAAGACAGCGCGGCAACCGACTATCAGCTCCAAAGACAGTCAAGCAACGACTATCAGCTCCAAAGACAGTGATGCAACCGATTATCAGCTCCAAAGACAGCGCGGCAACCGACTATCACCTCCAAAGACAGTGAGGCAACCGATTATCAGCTCCAAAGACAGTGAGGCAACCGACTATCAACTCCAAAGACAGTGTGGCAACCGACTATCAGTTCCAAAGACAGTGAGGCAACCGATTATCAGCTCCAAATTTATACGCGATTTAAGAAAATCGGTATAAGAGAAAAATGTTTTATTTAAAAGCATGTTCGGGGACAAGAGTCTAACAGATGTATGTAAATACATCGTTAGTCTCCTTTCTATCAATAAGGCGTAGGCCTATTTTACTCTAAAGTAAAATTAATACGTACCTTCTGTCATTGTTTCTGATATCTTCTTGTTTTCTCGTTCACTTTCTCTGCATTTTAGCATATTTTCGTGTTGTCGAGCTCTTAGTTCTGCTTTCCCTGTTTCTCTTTCTCTTTGATTTACATCTGTTGCTGCCCTATTTAATTTCGTTCTTGTGTTTAATAATTTATCATTCCTCACTTTTGTTCTTTTCAATTCATACAACGTCGTTGTCGGTACTGAATCATCAATCTGTATTTTCTTTGTTCTCTGTAAAGCAATATACACATGTAATCTAGCTTAGTTTATGATGTTAACGCCACTTTCAACAATTTTTCACTCATATCATGGCGGTCAGTTTAATTATTGGAGAAAACCGGGGTACCCGTAGAAAACCACAGACATGTCGGAAGTCACTGACAAACTCTATCACATCATGTTGTATCGAGTACACCTCGCCATGAACGGGGTTCGAACTCACAACTTTTGTGGTGATAGGCACTGATTACACAGGTAGTTGTAAATCCAACTACCATACGATCACGACCACGACGACCCCTATAAAGCACTATATCTTACCTTTTACATACTTCGTATTTCTATAAAAAGCATTGGTTTATAGCAAATACGTAGAAACCGTAGAAATTCAATAAACGGGCAGTACTTTTAATATACGGTTAGTGGTAGAGTTACGTCCCTTTCGTAAACTAAGATGACAACAAGCAAGCGCTTCGCCCTGATTCTGTGATATCAAATGTGCTATTGTTATTTTTTTTAATTTGACCCATAAGTTAGTTCCAACTTATTGGCACACCAACTCAACTCAACTACTGTATCAATTGTCCTTAAGTCACCAATTCAAATATCATCAATGAGGCCGTCGTGGTAGTGATCGTCTGCTACCTGGATTTATAACTACCTATGCAATCAGTGCCATTAAAGTTGTCAGTTTGAACCCCGTTCTTGGCGAGGTGTACTCGATACAACTTATGTGACCAAGTTTGTCAGCGACCTGCAATAAGTCGGTGGTTTTCTCCGGGTACTCCACCAATAAAACTGATCGCCACGATATAACTAAAATATTGTTGAAAGTGGTGTCAAACATCATAACACTAATCCTTTAAAGTAAATGAGAGTTAATTTATCCGCTAACCAGGTTACTTTTTAGCCACCTCTCTATTCTACTTTTAGGTAAATAAAGTCAAACCTATATTAACCGTTCCCCGTGGCTCAAAGAAATAGAGGTCTTTAAAGACAGGTAACCTCTTAAAAGAGGTTCAGTTCATAGGAATTTTTTCATAGAAAGACAATACAAAGTAGATATTTTAATACACGTGACTGCTAAATAGAGTTGACCGCATGGGCAGGTTTGACTTTTTTTTCTCGTGAATTTATTACATTGTCATGGTACTGCAGATTTTGTTTTTGCAATTCTGAGATATTCCACTTTGATAAACGTAATGTATTAATACATATTATTAGTATTTTTTTCACAAAACAAGGATTATCAGGTCCATATCAGATGAGCTCGAAGAGCGAATCTGGTAGGGACCTGATAATCCTTGTCGAGCGAAAAGAAATACATGTACTAATATTTTTTTTATCGGTAATTTCACAATTTTAACACAGCTTTGTGATTTTTTTGTTGTGTTGTGACCTTTTTTAATACTAATAATTTGTTTATCGGTAATTTCACAATTTTAACACAGCTTTGTGATCTTTTTGTTGTGTTCTGACCTTTTTTCTTAATGAAAGGTTTAGTTACGTCACGTTAGACCGCGCATGACAAATGGCCAACAACTGATAATTTCTAGTATTACGAGTCGGTGGTCAACTGAACGTTGTTACTAAATTTATCGGGTAGTAAAGATCAAAGGAAACTGTAACAAATCACCGATAAATACACAGCTTTGCATGCATTGTATCCTTTGTTTATATCTGTATTGTCATTGGAGATCCAATTCTCAAGAGGAGAGAATTAGGATCCCATTAACGGTTTTAATCCCGCAACATTTTTGTGCCTGTCCCAAAACCATGACATGGAATTTGTAACGTCATATGTCGTGGTCGTTTTTGTGTTCAAAGAATTATGGTGAGAGGTGGTTGTCCATTTTGTTAATATCCATGGAATCATTGGCCATCACTAATTAAACTTTTCTTTCATAGAGGTGTGTATCTGATAAAATTAACATAAGACACATACTTTAACCGTGACGTCACAGGTGGTTATGACATTCTCATTGTGACAGCTATACTCTCCAGCGTCCTCTATTTTAACACGGTTGATTTCTAGCTTGTACCTGTGTGCATTACTATCAGCTATCTTAAAATCGGTAATGGTGGCCCAATAGGATATGTCACCATTTGTTTTGTACCATTTAACATTTTTGCATTCTGCGTCCAGCTCACAAGCTAGGATCAGCTTTTGACCTGTACTAATTGTAACGTCTTTTAGCTGTTTTATGAATCGGTTTGCTACAAACAGAGAAAAGGATGCAAATGAATTTAGAATTTTAGACCCCGAGGCCATCATCTGCTCAGTAGTCAGTGCTTCTGCACTGACATTATATATTAGATATATTTTCTATCGAAGAAAAGTTTGAAGATAACAAAAGGTTAATCAGAAGCCGTCAATTGAAGAATGGAAGACAATACAATGGCCAAAAGATAAAGGACAAATAATGATCAATAAAACATTACACAGAAAACTAAAGATCGAGCAACACGAACCCCACAGTTCCAAAATCATGGAATTATTATTAAAACTAATGTTCTTATCATTCTGACATAGGTGATCATTGCCTATTTTGTCTGTACTATTTAGGTCCTTTTGTTTTCTTGCTCCCAAAGACTTACAAATATTTTAGCTTTTAGCGTACCTGGTGAAGGATTTCCCAGAAACACGTCGTGTGTACTAAATTTGATACCTATGTTTTTATTTGATACTCATTTATTGAGATTTATATGCGTGTTTTGTAAGCTCGTTCTCTGGATACATAAACCAACACTCGTCAATCATAAAATGAAATAAATTCACAAACAGAAATAGGGGTGAGACAAGGTTGTTTGAAACCTGTGGTATAAAATGTCTATATGAAACCCGGAAATGTATAAGAAGTGAGCGAGTGAATGATTGTTGCTTAATGACAAATTTTTCAGTTGTATTATGCTTTTAGTTTTATGGTGTTTGACGACACTTTCAACAATATTTCAGCTATATCGTGGCGGTCAGTTTTATTGGTGGAGGAAACCGGAGGACCCGGAGAAAACCACCGCCATGAGCGATATTCGTACTCTCAGCTTTATTGGTGATAGGCACTGATTGCACAGGTAGTTGTAAATCCAACTACCATACGATCACGACTACGACCGCCCCCATTTTAAAACTAAATTAAGGAACAATACAATAAATAAATTCCCTTAGAAAACTGCAGAATGCATACAGAACTGAAAATGATTTGTTGGTTTCTTATCTATAAAGATGACAAGTTATGTTTCTAATCATGTACGTTAACGGACTCTATGAGTACATCGGAGGGAGGCTTGGCCCCTTAAAACTAGACCGGAAAGTGAGCGGTCATCTATATATGTGTTAAAAGGGTATCAATTTAGTCTCTGAATCTAAAGTTTTTCACCTTGACGGTGCGGTATTTTTGTTTGTTTGTTATGCATTTAATTTGTTCGTCTTAATTATGAAAAAAGAACCATACTAATATAAATAAATAATACAACCTTCGTTTTTCAATACACATCTTGTTTTTGTTGTTCCACATTCGCAGGAATAAACGCCCAAATCTTCTTCCTGTATATCAGCAATTATAATTTGATGTTTACACTGTTCATCTTTAAATCTGAATTTATCGTTCATGAATATTTCACTCTGATCTTTATACCATCGGACGGCATATTCCTCGTCCAGGCAGCACGATAGCGTAACATCTGAGCCAATATCTGCAACATTTCTATCCTCAAGCTTTTTAATGAAAGAACAGTCTGCAACTAAAACATAAAACATATTCTTTTTTGTCACAACAATTTCAGTTACGTGTTACGATGTCCGTTACGATTACTGCATATCAACGATGTTCGACTCGTTTCTACCCCCAGTTGTTTGTAGGACGTCTTATTTATGTTATTGATATTTGTTTTTTGTCCAACACAATTTGACTATCTGTATAAAATCATGTTAAACATGACGGTTGTCTTATCAGAAAAGACAGAAACTACTTACCTTGCGCGAGCACGTGGGATCATCCCTGGATTTTAGTGAGGTCCGTGTTGCTCATATTGTTTAGTTTTCTGTGTTGTGGTGCATTGTTGTTTTGTGTGTTGTTGGTCTTCGTCTTGTCTCTTGTGTGGCCAGTGCTGCCAGTGTCTCTGAATTGTCAATTCTTTATTGCCACTTCGGATTTATCTAACGTTTACTTAGATTAATTGATTGTTCTTTACTTAACGTCCAGTGGTAAATATGTTATCACGACGAGAATAAATTCAACAATATATAAAGACTAGACAGAAATGAAGGAAAGGAACAGACACACGGAGCATCATTCATGACTTATCACCGGGTTTGTAACTAGATTAACACAGGTGCCACTAGTGGAGCAGAAACTGCTTACCCTTTCGGAGCATCTGAGTTCACCCCCGGTTTTTAGTTGGGTTCTGTTACTCGATCTTTAATTTTATGTGTATGGTTTGTAGATCGTTTGTTGTCTTTATGTACTTTTTCTGTTGACCATTGTGTTGTCTGTTCTTTTCCGATTTACGGATTCTGATTACCCCTTTGGTATCTTCCAACTCTTCTTGACTACATCTGGATAAGAATGGAGAGTTAGGTAAGGACGAAACTCTTAGCCTTTTGTAGCAGATACTATGTGCCTACTATTTTCCCAAATTTTCACGAAGATGTCTTTAAAACGTGTAGATATATAAATAGCATGAAACTATTCAAAGGCGTAAACCAATGTTGTCCACAGTCAGGCTTTCCATATTATAACCTGACTACTCACCATTTTCATACTTACCCCCTCCCCCAAAATAAGTCCCCAACCATGGGAGACATTGGGTAGCTTGATAGTAAACAGTCACAAATACACAGAAAAACAGTTCAAAGTTGACTTTCTAAGTGCAGTGTCTTAAAATATAAAGTTTATGTCTGTGAGGCTAAGAAGCTGGGACAAAGGCTATTAATATGTTAAACCGTGCCTTTCAAGGTTTGTTACAAATATACAGTCTATCAATATATACAAGAGTTGTCACTCTTTGCTCTCACATCAGCATGTCAATGTCTTAAGTATTCAATGTTTGTGCAGTAATATCCAAATAAAAACGGGAATTAATCGGAACGGAAATGAATTTAACATTGTGTGGATGTTGTTCCGTTTCGACTATCTAATGGCTTAGAATCAAACAAATTTTAATTGTTTACAGCACTGAAATAATCAGGGAAAAAATCAGAAAATTGTTAAAATCCGTGATAAAAATGTAAAAAAAATAGCAAAGTGTGTGAAATTTGAGCATACCATATAGCGGGTAAATTACGCGGGTTGGCATTTTCGCGATGTCGATGTAAAAGAGGGGTATTTAATTTAAGCGAGCATCAAATTTCGTGGTATCGTGTTTCAGAAAAAAATAAAATAATTGTAATTATTGTATCAATGTTGTATAAATAACATTCACCTTCTGCAAAGCAAAACAAAACTGACATTGGTACGAAAATAAAAGTGTGACTATATCTAAAATAATCAATAATGTTGTCGATAAGATTTAGTGTGTGTATACTTTTTATAAAGGTGTCATAATTATTTAATGTATAATTAACTGTCAGGCTGTGTTTATACAAACTTTTATTGATTGAAATAAAAAGAAAAGAAATAATCAAATATATTTGTCAATTTGTATGTCAAGTCTGGACGTTTTATTACGAGTTCCCAACTGTGAAGTATAATCCGATTAACAATAAATTATCTCATTTATGATTGTATGGCTTGGATGCTATTTCATCACTTAAAGTGTCAATAGCTATATATTTGACTAAAAATAAAAAAAAACCGATTGTTTAATGATCAAATCCTTTAAACTTGTTTAAAACATTTAAAAAACACAACAACATTAGTCTTTCCGTTCGTATTACTATGTAATGACAGGGAAAACAAATAGGGATAATTTTTTCCTGTCATGTAAAAATTACAACAATTAATGCATGAAACTTTTCCGCATTCAAGCGACCTCTTTTGAACTTTAACGATACGCATGCGTATTGAGATTGTTGTTGATGAAAGACACATGTCGGAATCTAGTTCAAAGCGTGGTCCTGAAGATTTACAGCTTCAAAGTTCAGAAAGAAAACACCGCAAAGGAGAATCGAATGCTTAATCGATAAAGCAGTGTGTCAAAATTGGGTCTGTGTATAGCCCATTTTTGGATATATATAAAGAAGTCCCTCAAGGGTCAATTCTTGGTCCTGTGCTTTTTAAAATTTTGATCAACGATATTTTCTCATCTGTCATTAAAAGTGATCTTTATAACTATGCTGATGACAATACACTATCGTATGGCAGCAACGACCTAAATGATCTTATTGTAACTTTGGAAGAAGAGAGTGGTTTTTTAATTAAATGGTTTTCAGATAATCACATGCAGGCCAACCCAGATAAATTTCAGGCGATTTCAGTAGGGAAAAAACACATGATATGAAAATTTCTTTAAATTTAAATGGTAATATCATTGAATGTGATGATGAAGTCAAACTGCTTGGTGTCACCCTCGATTTTAAACTGAACTTTAATAGCCATATTTCCAACATCTGTAAAAAGGCATCGCAACAATTAAACGTACTTAAGAGAATTGGAAATCAGCTTACCAAATTGGGGAAATTAACTATTTACTACTCTTTTATTCTATCAAATTTTAATTATTGTCCTCTTGTTTAGCATTTTTGTGGGGAGGTTAACACGAAAAAATTGGAAAAAATACAGGAAAGGGCATTAAGGTTTATTTACAATGATTTTTCTAGTACATATGAACAGCTTCTTGTAAAATCTAAACTGCCATCACTTAGAATCCGTAGACTACGTTCTTTAGCGATTGAGGTATATAAAATTATTAACAAGAAAACACCTGTATATTTACATGAATTAATAACTAAAAAAGAGAACTCTTATTGTTTTAGATATAAAAATATGATGAACATCCCCAGAGTGAACACGACCAGGTATGGCTTGCATTCTATGAGGTATGCTGCTGCCAAACTTTGGAATAATTTACCAAATGAATTTAGGGAGGATATGGGGTTAAATCAGTTCAAAAGTTTAATTAGTAAGTGGGAGGGGGATGGGTTTCTGCAACTAACCACGTAAGGCAGCATACCCCACAGGAAAAACCAGTCATGTTTATTTTTATGCTTTTTATGCATGTAGCTATGTATATAAAATAATTATTTTTATTCTTTGGTTCTTACAAGTTTTTATTTTATT
>MJUT01021360.1:128640-164358 GCA_002080005.1 Gigantidas platifrons | reverse complement strand
ACATCTGTGTGTGGATCTTGAACAAGAGACCAAAGAGGCGCTTGCCACGTGGGTTTCTTGTTCAGATCTATACACAGTCCTCCCTGTTATGCCTATATGTCTTAGCCTATTTTAGTTATGTGTTTTTTTATGTACTTGTAATTTGTTGCATGGATGTTTATTTATTTATTTATGTATAAGTCGGGTTAAAAAGCTCTACAGAGCTTATGTTTATTGTTTTGTACCACCGACTTTTTAAACAAAATTTACTTGACTTTACTTGAATCTGAGCAGGATATGGATTCGAGACCAGTGTGATTGTTGGAATGAGCTCAGATCAGTTCTACGAGTGAAATCCAACGCTGAAGTGGCGGAACATTTTTTGGACTGTAAGTGCAATGTACATTTTAACGATGAAAATAAATCGTAAATTGTCACTGATAGAAGTTATGAATTTATTCCGTAGGTGAATACATCGAAGGAAATATATAATTATTTATCATCTATATCTTAAATGTATGCTATTTAATTCGAAATAGGTGATACAACCTGTCAATTATCAACGGTAAAATCGAAACGAAAATATTGAGGGGATTTTTTAAAAATACAAGTGAACTCTTTTAAATCGGCGTCATAAATTCCAAACAATGCTCTTTAGTGCATTGTATCGAATTTTGCTTTAATTCTGAAGTAGTATTTTAATTATGCAAATATACTAACAACCTTTGTGGGAAACATTGTGTGTGTGGGGGGAGGGGGGTATTGTTATGAATATAGTAAGTACCAATTTCTACAAAATTAGTGTAAAATATAGTATTTGCTCCTCAATCAAGGCATCCAGGAAATGGGACCTTCTGCCCCTAACTGTACTAGTAGTCACTCTTTCACAGATCTTCATTATTTTTTGTCATTTTACAATATTCTTATTGTCAATTTCAGCTATGATGAGAAAATACAGGTGACACAAACAGCAAAACAACTTAAATTACAAGATGATAGTGTGTTTTCCACAAGTTTGCCATTGTCTGATAATACAGCATATGCTGCATCTACATCCACTACAGAACATGCCCATCAGAAGCCCAACATTACTCTAGTCTCTAGTAGACTCTGTTTATCACCCATTGCATATGTTTCTGAGATTAGTAGAATGTAAGTTTAATAAAACAACATAGTAGTGAAAGTATATAGTAAATTTCATTGCTGTTTATGGTATTTTAAACAATTTATGTCACCTTCATACAACTAGAATCAAAACATTTGAAAAATTGAAAACCAAGAGCAGTTGAAAGACTGAGACTCAGAGAGAACAATAATGGCAAATGTAGGTAAGTACAGTGCTGTGCTCGTGGGAGATACTTTCAAAATTATATTACTGGTAATAAAATATGGTATAAATCAATAGGGTCTTGTTGTGTAATCTATATATTTACTTCATGAATGATGCTTTAAATTTTCATATATGCACTTTAGTTGTGACAAATCTGACAATATTTCATTACATTGAATACAATAATGATTTACTCAAGTAAAATGCAAATGTTGTGATTTTGATTTTTGGTGTTTAAACACCACTTTCAACAATATTTCAGCACGGACCATCGGCAAGCAACTGGTAAACTTTATCATTCACAAGCAGCTGCAAATCAAGTGCACTCTTTTTTGTAATTTACAAAGCCGGCTATTGTGTAACAGCCACACATGTCAGTTTTATATTTTTCTGTTTTAGGACAGCAGTTGCAATGTCGGGCATAAAAGATATTGCTGTCAGCAAATATTCCACCTAAAAAGCATTTGACAAATCCAGCAGTTGTATTTATCCATTTGAGTGAGTATTCTTGACAATTTGACACACAAATATAAATACTTGTGTTCAGATTGTCTGGGAAAAAAAGATATTGAGTAAAATGTCTAATAATATAAGATATAAGGAGAAAAATAAATGGCGAAATTAGTACATTTGTACATTTGTAATAATATGGAGGGGCCCGGGTGGTTCATTAATTTGACAAAAACACAACCATCTCAACTATTCCCCTTGTCAGCACACCAAAATTTACAAATATCTCTACAAAAAAATGAGAAAATTGTGGCATTAGATCTCAATTTCATACTTAATATGCAGTATCTATATTTCAGGACTTGCTACAGTAAAAAAAGGTCTAGATGGTCAGCCAATGAAGTAAAAACTCTGTGGAAAGACCTCTATAAAGATTGATCATTATTACTTGAAACATGATGCTCTGTGTTTGTCTAATCAGCATTTATAATGATGGGAGACAATAAACCAGTTAGAAGATGACATATTTAAACTTGCTTATATTTTTGTGGTTGATACTCTGCTGTTGAATACACTTGTAATGA
Source organism: Gigantidas platifrons (assembly GCA_002080005.1). NCBI lineage: Eukaryota > Metazoa > Mollusca > Bivalvia > Mytilida > Modiolidae > Gigantidas > Gigantidas platifrons. The sequence goes on along the minus strand of MJUT01021360.1, from coordinate 162,015 downwards.
TATTGTAAGCATTGTAGATATATATGTATTCATTAAAATTATTTAAAGTGTTTTGTAGGAGTTTATGTTATTTGCATTTATTATTTTTCTGATTAAAATGTGTACCTTAAATTTTTTTTTTGGTATAATGATTTTCCTAACTCTCAATATTTCCATTAACATTGTTCATGTGATTAGAAACCCTACATTTATTGAATGATGCTTGAGGGATAGGTTCATGGTATTTAATGCCACTTTTAACAATATTTCAGCTATATCGTGGTTGTCAGTTTTATTGTTAAAGAAAACCAGCGTACCTGGAGAAAACCACAGACCTGCCGCATGTCACTGATAAATTTTATCACAAAATGTTGTATCGAGTACACCTAACCCTAACCCGGTGTGGGATTCAAACTTACTACTTCAGTGGTGATATGCACTGATTTCATAGGTGGTTGCAAATCCAACTACCATATGAGCATGACTACAACTGCCCTGAATAATGTTTGACTTTTAGAAAACAATTTAATTAAAAACCAAGTTTAAGTTTGTTTTGTTTTCTCAATATGGACCATGTAACCGGATTATTTGCAACCAGAATGAATGTTTTCACATCAATAATGTTGCATCATACTGTTGTTGACTACTTGCCTTCACTGCAAAACAGGTGTACAAAATTATAAACAAACAAAGTGTGTAAATAAATTTGGCACAGAAAATAATTTTATTTTAGATTATCTATCCGAGTCTTCCAGGCATGATGCCACAAAATGTACTGTCTGTACACAGTGTATCTTCTGCCTCTGTTGTAATCTTGATCTGGAGGTTGTACAGAACATCATCTCTATGGCGAGCAGCAACCTCCAAAACAAGTTCATCCAAATATATGGTACAGAAATCATGAAAAGAAAGGAATATAGATGAGAAACAATCTATATAGTTTTCCGTTATAATACATACATCACTTCATTCAGATACATTTTTTGTATGTTAGTTTTAAAAAGATATTATGGTTCTACATGAATGCGTTCCCAGTTATGCTTTATTTGAGGGGTCATCCAACAGTTTGTCATGAGATGTGGGTTTTTGCTTGTTGAGGGTTGTATGGTAACATGTCTTATATTTACTTCCCGGGATTATTCTTGTGTGATTTGTTGGTTGTTTACCCCATATCTCATTTTATTTCAATGGTAAATACATGTTTAAACATTGGATGTTATGTTGCATACAAACAACAGATTTACATGATGATGACAAAGTCAATACTGGTGTAAAACAAAAACTGTCTAAAAAAATCATGCAACAGAATAGTAAAAGGTGTATGAAAAAAAAATATGTACAGGCATTCTTGAGTGACACCTCTCACTGTCCTCTACCCCTACCCCTCCCTTGTCTTCTGCCTGCTCATTGATTGACAATGTTCTTGCAAGAACTCTCATTAGGAGAAATTATTTGGCTGGTAGTTAATCTGAATTCTAAAATGAATAGAATTTTTTATCATCTTGTATAAATAAATCTTTAATTCAATCTTATTTGGCAACCAATAAAATGAGGACCAAACAAAATAGACATCTGTCAAAAGTATTGGAAAATAAAAAAAAAAACATATATAATCAACCAAAACCATATTTTTACCCAAAAAATGTGAAGTACTTTCTGGATAGATTTTAACCAATTTTACCAAAAAAACCTTTTGAATTGTCCATATTTTGATTGTTTATTTGCTCATTATGTTTATATGAGTGGTTTTTGTTTATAACATAATTTGTCCATGATTCAGATTTTTAGGAATTATTTTTAGTAGAAATATATAGGAAAATCAAAGTCATATAAAATCCTAAAATATTTAATTTGCGAACACTAGTTACTGAATAATGCGGAATCATTCAGAATTTTTTTTACGAATACAGAATACAACATATTTATTGTTCACCTGGTTCATTTTTTGTATTTCCCTTATCGCACCCCAATTTTGTCAAAATACGTATTTTTTAAATTAACTTTATTTCTCCTCTCTCGAGCTATGCACAAATTACTAACGTACTTTTCTTTATTAAAACCATGCGAAGTGGCCACTTTCTATCGGGAAAACATTTGAAATAAAACAACAATATAGTGAGAAAAGAGTATACGTGCGCTTACCTGTTCCATCGCTGTTTATTTATAGTTGGAACAACACTATCATTCGGCAACGTATATGACCGAGTAGTTATTATTGGATCATTCGACAGACTCCGTAAATGTGCCGATAATTAATCAGTCGCCATCTTTTGATGCATCATTCTGGAATTTTTCAACAAATATCGTCCTCTCATTCATTCTTTCTCACATATATCAACACGAAAATGAGTTAAAACATTATTTTATTAAATATAAAGCATGTATAATACATTTTTAAGAGAATGCAGCTTATTAAAAAAATGGTCGTAACTTAGCTATTGGGACTTTAAATAATAAAGTATTGTTTGCTGTTCATTCACGATCATTGTCAACATATGCATTGTTTTCGGGAAGGATTCCCCTCATGTTGGTTATTTTAAAAGCGTTATTTCAACAACTTTAAGAATGACAGGTACCATAATATTATAATTGTTAAATATTCACCCAGTCATACTACGATAGATCTTATACAATTATTTAAGAAAGAAAAAACTTATGTACTAAAGGGTTGAAATTTACGCGGATTCTTTTTTTCGCTGATCGATGACTATCGCGAATAAAGCGTAAATTGGAGTCCCGCGAAAGAAAAAAAAAACGCTATGCGGTATGATACTAATTATCTAGTATTTCTCTTGAAAGATTTTTGTTTTAGTTTTTCTAAAATCTTGTAAAAGTCGTGCGATCAAAGAACAATAACTCTGTTAGAGAGTGTTACTTTTCTTATGAATCACTGCAAACTATTGTTTATCTTGCAGAAGAAACGTATTAACCCATAGACGCTTATATTTTGCATAAAATAAAATAAGTGATACAATTATCCCTTATTTGTCACTATCTTAATATTTATGTCAACGAGAAATGAACTTGCTAAAAATAGCTAGTTTACTAAAGTTCAACAGGAAAAAAACCACATGTGAAAAGACTTGCAAGTAGAAGTACGGTAGTCTACCCCTGCAATTTCATTTGTCGAAAGGGTCACGTGATCACAATGACGTCACAAATATGCAAATGACCAATAACAAACAATCAAAATGTTTGGGTAACACAATCACGTGACCACACCCATCAATCACCTGTCATTAGTAAGCAATACAAATATGCAAATGAGTAATAACAAACAATAAAAATGTCAAAAATGATTGACAGATCAAAGGGGTAAAATTTAAGTAACGTAATCAATTATACTCGCATGGCTACAAGGAAATGTTATCAGACCTATGTTAAAGCCGCCATCTTGGACGGTTGTGTGACTTTTCGAGATTGTCGCTACGGAAATCCAATAATTTATCGAGTGTACAGGTAAAATTTGTCACTCTTTAATAGTTTCGGAATGTGTGGATCAGAACTGTATAACCTCTCGAGAACGATATGTGATTATGCAGCTCCTCCTCTGGTTGGCTAACGTTAGCAACCTAATTAACCAATGTAAAACACCGTTAAATATCACCAAGAAAAAAACATCAAATGAACTAGCACATTTAAATATCTCATTGTTGAAATTTTCAGTCATAAAATTATACAAAAAGTAAAATGGAAGAACAATCTTTACCCTCTGTGTATAATATGTAAAAACATCTCTGATATTACAACGAGAATGGTTGTACAATTGAACGTTATGCGTATATACAAGCTATGGTATCACAACACTGAATTAATGATGTAATAAAACCTTGCATCAATTTGTACTAACGTAATGATAATGAAGTACGAAATTCTGAATAAATCTGTACCTACATAATGCCCGAGGCTTAATGTTAAGATCCTTACACCTATAGTTAGAAATGTTAAGTCCGAACTGACCATTGGACCATCGTTATGCATGGGTGAATTTGGTCTCAATTTACTGGTGGATGCATCTACACTCATGGAATCAATTGATTATGCCATTGGATACCTTTGCTGACCATTTGACCACCGTATTTTTTTATAGATAAATGACCATCGTTGCGCATCGCATTAAGCGGGCCGAGCTGGGTCCAAGTATATAGTTTAATATGTTCGATGGGAAAGCATCGTAATTATCCGCTTTGAACACCCGTCATGCATGAGTGACTCTACCCTTAAATCGCCACACAAACCCCATACGAACCAAGTATCGATCATTTAAGCATCCCGCCGTCGTTTCTGGCTACTTAATCACTCGTTACGGATGAATGATTTCCCCCTTAAATCGCTACGCAAACCCCTTACGAACCACGAATTGGTTGTTGCGCGCCGTGTAGAGCGGGTCGGGCCGAGCCGGGCTGGCGGGGCTATACATCGCTTCCAATGGTATGCTTTATATATAAATGCTTATCAACCGAATATATTTATAATGTTTATATACTAGTGTCAGACCAATACGGTTGTTGCGAATCATTTCCATTCCGTCAAAATTTTGTTATTTTCTTCCGCCAGATCACGTGATTTCGATGGAACTGCTGACACTGAACTTCCGGTGTCAATGTACACAACAAAAACTCCAATCGATATGTGCCGTTTTAACGTTCGATCCTCAAGTTAACACAATTTTAACATTTTCTGGAAAAGACAGATATCAATTAAATTATTTTATTTGTATCAAAGACTTCAACGCAGAGACAAATACTTCTTTAAAATTAAATTTGTTTTCTTACTTTATTTGCGGCTGTCAGCATCATCAAAGGAAAACGATCTGCCTTTATGCATATAATTCTTGTATAAGACAGATAGTGGGGTACCGACCACCAGTATTTATTCAGCGGTTTCCTTGGCGTCTCCATATTTCAATTACTTATAATCTACCGCATCTACGACTATGATATGCTGATGTTGTCACAGTAATAGCGTAAACACCGGAAGTCGCCTGCCGATTTGTTCAGACGTCAAGACACGAAAAAGACGGAACGTAGTCGGAATTGACATGATTAGAAATAATCGTATTGAGATAATATCAAAAACAAAAGTTATAAGATTCGACCAGTTTTATTTTAAACACGTGTATTTCAATCTTCAACACTACATTATGATTGGGTTTCCTTCCCCTTTTATGATGGAATAAAATATATATATTGACCTAATTTTAACTCTTTATATTTACCAGACAGCTTTGTCACCAATATCCAGATCAGGGTGGAATAATATAGGATATATATCGTCGAGCAATAGATGTAATTAATAGCAATAAACCACGAGTGATGTCAAGACGTGTATAGAGGCACTATTAAACTCCATCCACGGACTGTGAATTAAAAGATGTTAGAGTATACTGAATGTTATTGTATCATTGATGCAATAGACCAACGACGTAATTGTCCTTGTCCTGACGAAAAGGACGAAGGATTTGTAGATGATTGGGAATTGGAAGAACAATCACTCAGTACATAAATAAACGTTGAAAAAAAACCTGTTCATTCGTATCTGGTGCTGCGTTGACAAAATGAAGGTGTACGTCAATGATCCAAAAATGTGGCAGCAAGCGTTCAACGTCTTGTCCAGCGGAAAAATCAATCCGTTTAATTATTACAGAGCACCACAAACTGGAAGAGGCCTGGGAGGCAGGTACTCGTCGACCTTTCACGTGCCGGTAAAAGCTCCAGAGAAAATCGTTCTACCGATCGAGCAAATCACTCCGATGGCTGCAGTGGCAGAGAGACCCAAATCGGATTTAAAAAGAAAAATGGAGGACGGATTGCCTCACGTCATTCCAACAAAGATTCGCCATCAAAGGAATCATCCTTACACAATTTCGTTGGACAGGAAATAATTCACTCACTCACTCACTCACTCACTCACTCACTCACTCACTCACTCACTCACTCACTCACTCACTCACTCACTCACTCACCTCTACAGCACCCATTCCGTGTGGTCGTGTTAGCTCCATCGTTTGGCGGAAAAACTACATTCGTCTGTAACTTATTGAAACAGTAAAAAAATACTATATCCGTCCCGACGCAAAGGATCATTTGGTGCTACAGTCAATACGAACCTTTATACGACAGATTGAAACGTGAAATACAAAATATCGAATTTCACAGTGGCATTCCGGACGACATTTCAGAGGATTACTTTTTGGACACAAAAGTAAACAATCTTATCGTATTGGACGACTTGATGACAGAGGTAAAGAACGATACCAGGATTGGCGACATTTTTTCCAGAGGGCGACATAAGAATACTAGCGTGATTCTCCTACTCCAAAACGTGTTTCCACAGGGAAAAGCTGCAAGAGACATGGATTGAATTCACAGTATCTCCTATTATTCAACAACCCCATAGATCGCCATCAGATCCTGCTATTGGCTAGACGTATATACCCGAAAAACCCGGATAAATTGATGAAAACGTACGAGACTGCCATCTCTGTACCCTACGGAAATTTACTGATAGACTTAAGAGCCACTACTCCAGAACACCAAAGATTGATCGCCACTAGGCGAAAATAAGTGTCAGGTGAATGTACCCACACCAGAGAAAATAAAAGGAAACGTAACACGGACAGGGGATCACGTTATCCACGATCCTGTGAGAGATCAGATTTCTATGGAAACATATATGTTTTCCTGTGACGATTGCGGATTAATGTTAGGAAAATTACACGATTTACAAAAGCACGCAAAGAAATGGTGCTCGGAAAAGCAACGAAAGCCTACATTTGAGCGCAAACTGTCAACCGAAAGTGAAGACCGTGATCAGACCGGAAGTGGCCTAGAAGCAAAAGCTCCAAGATGGTTCACGGATAACATGCAATCTGGTCGTGGTGTCAAAAGATGCATGTCCGAAGAAACCGACGATTATACTTATATACCACCAAAGATGGATGTATTATCATGGGAGCAGCGAGTGAAGTCACCTTGGACAAAACTTTTACGAAAACAACTTGCCTTAAACTGGGAGAAAAACATTGAAGAGAGGCGACACGAATTCGAAAGAGAAGGTGATGAATACACCGTAGCCAACGTCAGAGCAGTCAACCATTTCTTACCGCAATTAAGAAAAGAGTTGAGAAAAAGAATCGTAGAGCTTATGGTAAACTTGGACAAGCTGTCTGTGGATCCTCTATACAAAGAAATTGAGAAGACGTAGAGCAGTATAGATATACGTATGACATGCCGACGAATGAAGCCTTTAAACAAACAGTGAAAACCAGAAAGGAAATAATAGATTACAATATCCTATCACCGTTAGATGAAGACCCAGAGAGGGACAATGAATATGCAAATGTGGAGGATGAAAATTAACTGAACATAACTGTGCATGAACCCTGACATTGTACGCGTACTGACGTGAATGTAATAAAATGAAGTAAACTTTCAATCGTGTTTGTTTTTACTTGCCAATTTGAAATACCATCCGCACTATGCATCAGAATACACCTTCAGGTCAATGGACAACCGTGAAAAAAAACCACATTCCCCTAGATGATGAGCATATAAGCTTATAAACATATAATTGTATAAACATTGCCATCTCCCTAGCTCTTTCTTGATATTATCTCAATTGGTCTGACACAAGTATACAAGCATTATAAATATATTCGGTTGATAAGCATTTATAAATATATACAGTCAAACCTGTATTAAGAGACCACTAAGGGGAGAATGCAAAAGTGGTCTCTTATAGCAGGTGGTCCTTTAATACAGGTTCAACGATACAGCTGAAAAATAGTGTGGTCATCGCTGTTATTCTACTACGAGTTAAATGGTTTAATCATTAATGATAAATATAAATTTATTAGTTTAAAAATGCACATGATATATATGTTAAAAGGTTGTAGAGATATAGAACATTTTAAAAGTCAAGAGTTTATAAAATTCCATTAAAGAATTAAAATTGTCTATGAAAATAATTTGGCACATCAGTAACTTTTATCCGTTCGTCCAAAGTTAAAACTTTCCTTTTAGAAGCCATGTTTTAAAACTTTCATTAAATTATAAAACAACTCAAAAGCTTGTAAAATCGATTTCTATTCACCTTTAATTAAGAAAAACCCTCGGGTGTAAACAGCCTTCGATTTATTGTTTACGTCCTAATTTTTAAACCACGTGGTCTTCATGTACACCATGAAAATTCGATCTGGGAACAACAAATCATTTAATAAATTTTAAACCCGCACGAAAATGCCAAAAAGGCAGAAATATTTAATAAAAATAAACATATTTTTATTTAAAAACGACAGTAATAGAGAAAACATTATTTTGGGTACAAAAAAAATCACTTCCGGTTTGCGTATACGGAAAATGAATGTGAACTTTGGGGAACATCCCCGGTCAGTTTCCCCATTTCTATTGTAAGCTCATCATGCAAAACAGTTAGTGGTCGTTGAAAAAAGTTGAAGTGGTCGTTTGGGAATGCATTTTGGCGGTCGTTGGTCGCGTTATGCAAGTGGTCGTTGATTCCAGTTAAAATATATAGTATAAATCGTCGGGGGGGGACTAAAAGTGGTCGTTTAATATAGGTGGTCGTTTGGGCAGGTTTGACTGTATATATAAAGCATACCATTGGAAACGGGAGTGAAACCCTGACCGGCCTGGCCCGACCCGGACAGCTTTACACGGCGCGCAACAACCGATTCGTGGTTCGTATGGGGTTTGCGTAACGATTTAAGGGGAAAATCCTTCATGTGTATCGAGTGATTAAGTAGCCGGAAACGACGACGGGATGCTTAAATGACCGATACTTGGTTCGTATGGGGTTCGTGTGGCGATTTAGGGATAGAATCACTCATGCATGACGGGCGTTCAAAGCGGATAATTACGATGTTTCCCATCGAACATATTAAACTATATACTTGGACCCAGCTCATTCCGCTTAATGCGATGCGCAACGATGGTCATTTATCTATAAAAAAAAATCCGGTAGTCAAATGGTCAGCAAAGGTGTCCGATGTAATAATCAATTGATTCCATGAGTGTAGAAGCATCCACTAGTAAATTGAGACCAAAATCATCCATGCATAGCGGTGGTCCAATGGTCAGTTCGGACTTAACAATTCTAACTATAGTTGTAAAGATCTTAACATTAAGCCTCGGGCATTATGTAGGTACACATTTATTCAGAATTTCGTACTTCATTATAATTACGTTAGTACAAATTGATGCAAGGTTTTATTACATCATTAATTCAGTGTTGTGATACTATTGCTTGTATATATGCATAACGTTCAATTGTACAACCATTTTCGTTGTAATATCAGAGATGTTTTACATATTACATACAGAGGGTAAAGATTTTTCTTCCATTTTACTTTTTGTATAAGTTTCCTGATATAATTTTATGGTTGAGAATTTCAAAAATGAGATATTTAAATGTTCTAGTTCATTTGATGTTTTGTGATTTTTAACGGTGTTTTACATTGGTTAATTAAGTTGCTAGCGTTAGTCAACCAGAGGAGGAGCTGCATAATCACATATCATTCTCGAGAGGTTATACAGTTCTGATCCACACATTCCAAAACTATTAAAGAGTGACAAATTTTACCTGTACACTCGATAAATTATTGGATTTCCGTAGCGACAATCTCGAAAAGTCACACAACCGTCCAAGATGGCGGCTTTAACAAAGGTCTGATAACATTTCCTTGTAGCCATGCGAGTATAATTGATTACGTTACTTAAATTTTACCCCTTTGATCTGTCAATCATTTTTGACATTTTTATTGTTTTGTTATTACTCATTTGCATATTTGTATTGCTTACTAATGACAGGTGATTGATGGACGTGGTCACGTGATTTTGTCAGCCAATCAGATTGCAGAAGTTAACATTTTTATTGTTTGTTATTAGTCATTTACATATGTGTGACGTTATTGTGATCACGTGACTCTTTCGACCAATGAAATTGCAGGGGTAGACTAGCGTTCTTCTACTCTTGCAGAAGAAAAGTGATATACTGGAAGCAGAATGTAGAAGAGTTAGAAGATACCAAAGAGGTATTCAGAATCTGTAAATCGAAGGACAGACAACACAATGGCCAAAATAAAGGGATAAAAGGGCAAACAACGATCTACAAAACATTACCCAATAAAACTAAAAATCGAGTAACACAAGCCCTTCTAAAACCGGGAGTGAACTCAGGTGCTCCGGAAGGTAAACAGTTCCTGCTGCACTAGTGGCACCCGTCGTGTTACTCTAGCTACACATTCGGTGATAAGTCATGAATAAGGAAAGGGCCGGGAAGTGTTTACATATATATATATATCTAATTTGACAGCAATTTAACTTAACAATTTTAATATATTGTATAGGATGACGAAGAATTCTATAACAATAACATGTTTTGGCTAGCAGTAACTTCCTAATATTGTTGATAATCATATTGCTTAAAATGGCATTTTCCCCAATTTCTATTTTTAAAAATTTGAAAATTTAATTGAAATATTGGCATAAGTTTTATTGTGTATGTATTTGACAATTGTTTTACATATGTAGCCTTGGGAACAATTAGCTATCAAATTATGACCATATAAATATGGATAACAGTAAGGTATGATCGAGATATAAGGCTGAAATAATTTCTGAAAGCAATCTTCCAGTCTATAGTCAAACCGCTTCTTCTATTATTTAATAAAAGTTTATATTACGGCCTTGTACCTATAGACTGGAAGATGGCAAATGTGTCTGCAATCTATAAAGGTAAAGGTGGACCCGATAGTGTTCCTAACTACAGACCCATATCTGTTACTAATTGCTTTAGCAAAATGCTTGAAAAAATAATATTTAAGCACCTTCACAACTACCTATTACAGTATGATATATTGTCACATGATCAGTCTGGGCTTAAACATAGAGACTCCACTGTTAATCAATTACTGATAATATATGATACTGTAATGAAAAATTTAGATATTGGAAAAGATGTAAGATTTGTTTTCTGTGACGTCTCAAAGGCATTTGACCGAGTATGGCACCGTGGTCTTCTCTATAAATTAAGAAAATATGGTATTAAGGGCAATTTATTAAATTGGTTTAGTAATTATTTAACAGACCGTAAACAACGGGTCTGTATGGAGGGATGTAATTCAAGTTGGAAATCTATTAATGCTGGTGTACCTCAAGACTCTATTCTGGGACCTTATCTGTTTTTGTTGTTTATCAATGATATTGTGGATGTTGTCTCTAATAAAATGAAACTCTTTGCAGATGATACATCTCTCTACTGTATTGTTGATGACCAGTAAATAGCGGCAGAGTCACTGAATTCTGATTTAGATAGCTTGCATACATGGGCACAAAATTGGGGAGTTACTTTTAATGCTACTAAAACAAAATCCATATTGTTTACTCGCAAGCATGATATTGATATACCGGTATTAAATATGAACAATATTGAACTAGAAAATACTTGTGAACACAAACATCTTGGTCTAATTTTCAACCATACTGGTATATGGAAAAATCATATTAATGAGATTTATTCTAAAGCTTTTTCTCGTCTAAATATACTTAAAATGCTTAAATATAACATTGATAGGAAATCTCTAGAAAAGCTATATTTTGGATTTATCAGACCTATTTTGGAATATGGGAATGTAGTATGGGATAACTTTACTAAACAGGAGTCCGACTTAATTGAATCAGTTCAATATGAGGCTGCCAGAATAGTGACCGGCATGAGGAAAGGTACATCAAGATCAAAATTGTATAGTGAATTGGGATGGGACTCTTTAGAAAATAGACGTCAAAAACAAAAACTTATACTTATGCTTAAGGCTCTACATGGGTATCTTCCTAACTATTTTTCAGAAATCTTTCGTTCTCATTTAAATCCTGAAGCTAATTACATGCTCAGGAATCATAGAATTTATAATGTGCCACGGATACATACCCAGTCATATAATAAAAGTTTTTCCCGTCTGTAATGAATATGTGGAATAATCTTGATGAAGATATTAGAAATATCCCTTCTATTTCCTTGTTTAAAAAAAAATAAATGATGAAATTACCCAGCTACCAAGTTATTTCTCATCAGGACCCCGCAAGATGAATATCATTATTTGCCAACTGCGCAATAATGTTAGTAATCTTAAAGATCACTTGTTTCGGGCTCACTTGTCTAACAGCTCACAATGCCCCTGTGGGGATGCAGTGGAGGATAGTTTTCATTATTTCTATGTTTGTCCTCTGTATATGAGACATAGAATCATTATGTTCCAAGATCTGAGAAGATATAGAGATATACTTAATCTTGAAATACTTTTACAAGGCTCTGATAACTTATCTTTAGATGAAAATTTATATATTCTACAAACAGTATACAGATATATTGAAAATACAGGGAAGTTTACTTATTAAATATTTATTGCATCATAATTGCATCGGTCGAATGACTAGGTTTGTAAATGATATACTGTTCTCAGAGATTACTATTTAAATAATTTTATCATCTGCTCCTATTGTGTTTTTGTGTATGTGTTATGTTTGTTTATATATTGTATTTAGTTTGCTTTTGTTTACTTTTTTCTCATATAGCATTCCCTTTTCCTGTTTTGATCTGTCCAGATTAAATCATTCTCTATCTTTTTTTTTCTTATTACATTTTGTATTTTTTTTCTTTTTATTGTGTTAATCTAATATGTATATAACCTAAATCTTTTGACACCTTTAATTTTCTGGGTTTTTTTTCTAATTACATAACAAATAATCTTTTACTATTCTATTCAAGATATTCTGAAATTTTATAAAGATGACTTTATTGATTAGATTGGCTGTAAAGTATTGTAAATTTAGTTAACATAAACATTAGTTGCCCTTACTGCATTTCAGTTTAATTTTTTTTCTCTTTGTCCAAACATTTAATTTGAAATTTGTTAACATGGTTCATTGACTTGGTCATATTAATTATTGAATGCAGAAATGGTGTACTAAATAGTATTATTTGTCTTTAATTGTTTATTTGTTCATCTTGTTATAGGAGAGGATTTGTATAGGCTTAGCCTGTTATCCAATCCTTTTGATTTACTCAATAAAATGTTTGAAATGAAATGAATGGTATGGTCGAGATATAAGGCTGATTTTAATTTATCCATACATACAATCTCAGTCAAACAATAGAATTACAAATTACACAGCAATTTGAAATTCGTGTGGAATTGATGTCTCATTAAATGATAACATACAAATTGGAATTTAATTAATAATATACAATGGTATTTAATACTATAGACGACAAAGGACAAGATATGTACATATGAAATTAAACTGTATACTTGGAATTAAGTTTAATGGGTATTTCCCATTTTCTAGGGGTTTTTGTTTGTCTGTTGCTGTTTTCCCCTTTTTTTCTTCAGTTAAGCATAATAAGATATAGAAATGATAGTTTTCATATTTATAAAATAACTACTCCTGCATTAGCACTTGGGTGCATTATCATTGTCGTTCGGTTACGAGTTATTTATTTTTGACATTGGGAACACCAGAGTAATATAGAGTAGTCCAGTAGGCCTCCTCTTATAAGTCCACCACTTCCACAATGAACAATTTGTCTTATAAGAGGGTTGGCCTCTCTTAAGGGAGATAATTTGTTAGTATCTGAAATATGGTCTGATAAGAGGGTCTTTATAAGAGGGTTACTACTGTACTCTTTATAACACATGTTTTACTATTTTGTTTGCATGAATAAGACGTTCACAGAAAGAACTTGCTCTTCATTGTTTGACACTCAAGGATGTTATCGATTGTAGCGACTTTGCCACTGTGACGTTACACGGTGATACAAACTGAAATATCTGTTTATTTTCAGTTGAAAATCTCAGTATTGCACGGACATTTATGCAATGATGATATTTATCATTGTAACTTTGACAGGCGACTCTTCCCAAAACGTTTCAGAATGCAATAACATGACAGCAACAGTCAGTACATAATTTTAATTTGTGCTTGTAAAGATAACAACGTGTTATAACTGACAGTTTATTTACATTCGATGTTGGATGTTTGAGGTATGGAATGTAATACCATTATGAAAAATATTTCTTTTTTATCGGTAATTTAAACATTTTATCTTTATAGTCCAGCGGCGAAATCTGAAAAGACGCTTATTTAAGGAGATTAATGCACCCACATAGCATACACCTGGAAACGCTTTAAAATGAAAGACTATACATTAAACTAAAATATTTCACATGCCGTAAGAAAATCGTATGGTCTGATTTCTGTAAAAACTGGGGTTTTTTTTTATTGTTTTTGGGGTTTTTGAAAATTTACACGTATACATAAATGTCTTAATATTCTAAATGATTCGTAGTTTTCCAGTCACATTTTCATATCAGAATATATAGATAAGACAAAAATGAACAAAACTAACAATCTGTTTTTGTTCGGATGTGTATTATTAATTTTTAAATCTCTTTGAATTCAAGAGGCTTGGTCAACACGAAATTTCACTGATTTCGTTTGATACCAATTGAAAACAACACGATTAAAATATTTCATTTTCCATCTAATTACACTCTGAAACTGCCAATGGCATATAGAGCGATATGGCAACCGAAAAAAACATTATTAAGGAATCTAAAGGAATCGTTGGAATCGTCGAGTTAACATGTAAAAAATCTACGTTAATTAGATAGACATTGACTCGGCATTTTCTTGGTCATTTCAGCTCAGAAATGCGCGACAGATCTGACTTAGAAACACGAAGAAACAAAGCCTGCAGCAATGAAACGTGATGAACAGCAGGTCAATGATTTGATATACCATATACGAAATAAAATGACAGACCCTATTGACGTTGCCTGACATCCCGCTCCTCTTATAAATATTTCAACAGGGATGCACGTATCGAAAGATGTGCAAGACTCCCTGTTGAATTCTATTGATGAAGGTACAAAATTGGCTAAATCTTTTGCTGAAGATTATTTGTCAAATGGTCAGTCTCGTAGATTCTATAATCCGATTCGAAGATCTAATCTGAAGTCATTCGAGGATATGACAAGAAAAACAAAACTGGTGACATAGTAAATGTGCATATAAATCCCGGGTTTGTTTTCCGTCGTGCTTTGGTTTTAGTAAATTGTGATGATGTTACTGTTGACAAAGTTCTGTCCTACCCAATTGGCCCAATCCCGACAGCCATTTTTCATGACGATGGCACTATGCGTAAAAGTTGCAAGGCAGACTTATATCACCTATTGGAACAGGATGTATTGGTAAGTCCAACTTTCCTATATTTGATATTTCTAAAGCAACATACATGTATATCAGAGATGGTATGGCATTGTTGCAATCTATTGATGCAACAAGTATAGAAATTTTGGTGAGTTGGCAATGGACTTTGTTCGACATCATGTTGCTTCCTTTCAGTTTGTTTCAATGGTTGCTGATATTTTTGATAGATGTGACATCAAAAAGTCAATCAAAAGTGCAGAACGAGAACGTCGGTCCAAGTCTTTCTTCACTGGAAACTTTTTTCAGGTCATCGAAGGAAGAATCATTCCAGATTGGAAAACATTTCTGAGCTATGTGAAAATAAACAGTCATTGATAAGATTTCTTGGTGATTACGCTGTCGGGTACTTAAGTGAAAACAGTTGTCTCAAGAAGGGGCAATAGTTATAACTTGCTGGATCATTTCAAAATCCAGAGAGGGTGAAGATGGTAGCGCTCAATGGTATAACTGATTGCAGTGATTTGTCAAGTACACAAGAAGAGGCAGATACACGTATATTGTTGCATGCACTAAATGCTGACAAACTTTATAGGGAAAACAAAGCAAAAGGTCGTATTGTGGTAAATTCTCCAGACATGGACGTTCTCGTGCTTTTGATACATTATTTTCCACAAATGACAAGCACGTGTGAGGTATGGTTCCAAACAGGAATGGTCACCAGCATTAAGGATTGTCGGCGTTATTTTCCTGTACATGAGTTGTGTAAGTCATTAAATACAGTTGTGTGCAATATCTTACCAGCTGGACATGCTATTACAAGGTGTGATACCACATCTTCTTTCTTTGGAATCGGCAAAACATCTATGCTTAAAGCACTGAAAGAAACACCCGATCAATTCAGTGATTTATCAATGATATATCACGCAGACGTAGATGAAATCGGTTGACGTCTGTCGAAAACTGATATCAATGCTGTATGATCCGAAGGGAGTCAAAACGCTGTCATAGCGACCTGAGCAGGTTCCGCGTTAAACTGACCACATGTAAAGATTCCAGCTTGATTAGACTTCCACCTTGTGAAGCAACATTTAAGCAGCATGTGTTGAGAACTTCTTTGCAAACAAAAATCTGGATGAGTGCACACGAAGCTAGGGCAGATATTGCGTCACCTCTCCACTACGGTTGGAGAGAGGGAACGTTTGGTCTGGAACCTGTCTTATTTGAAGGTCAAATATCATCTGATTTCCTTCAAGATTTAGTATGCACATGCAAAGGGAAATCAGTGTGCAGTAGGGATTGTGTGTGTTTCAAACAGAATGTGTCCTGTACTGAACTCTATTCATGCCAAGCGTTAGATCTCTGTCGTAATATCAATACACACAAGAGAGGTGTAGAAGACGAAGACTCTTAATCCTGTTTAAAATAGAGTATATTTGTTTTTTGGAAAACAAAGTATTGCAAATTGTAGTAATTGAGACATTTTCCTGACCTTGATACAACTGCCAAAAGTAATATAAAAGAGTATTCCTGTCTCTAATTATAAGGTCATCGATGCAATCAAAACGTAAGAAAAACGTCAAAATACGTTAGAATGATTTGTTTCGGAAAAGTAAAAACTCACAGAAGTTTGAAAGTCATAAACATCAGAGACGTCATTAGTGTAAGACAAACAACACAGTCAGACTAAATTACTCAGCTGGATGAAAACTAGTAAATTTAATTATATCCCCTCCATAACTTACCAGTGATGGATCAGAATATAAAAAGGTATGGAAACTCTTCTTTCTGATGTAAATTTCAATAAGTGGAGGTCAAGGTCATTTGTGTATGGAAACAAGAAGAGCACAAAAGTGGATTAAGTGTCACTTCTGTTAAAAAAACGTGGATTTCGACGTTAAATTACGTTACTCAATAATTGTTTTGATATTTTCTACAGCCTACATAAATGTATAATTAAATCATAAACTTTTAGCTTGTCCATGTGTCTATAGTTTGACAATAGTTATCGATTTTCACCTTAATACAATATTTGGAATTATATAATTGTTGACCTTTGACCTTATTTATGCCAAAATCTGACCATTTCTGAGACTTACGGCATCATTAATTTGAAAGTTCCCATTTCCCTCTTTACATTGATGCATAATATAGTTGTGTGTTCGATGGGTGCATTAAATTTCATTTTTCATAATTCTGCCGCTGGTCTATTATCCATTATGACGTTACCGATAAAACAATAACGTCAGTTCTAAAGATCTCGACATACATTATCACTAGCATCACATTTCGTCATATCGGACTCGCTGCGATACTCGTGATAATGTCAGTCTCGACTTTCAAATTTGCCGCTATTCTATGTATGTCATGGTGATTACTTTTACATGGCCGTAGCGCAATGGAGGCAAATGAGGCAAATGCCTCACTTTTGAAACGGCAAGTATAACCTTTGAAAAAAAAAAAAAAAATTATTCTTCAAAATTTGTCTAATTTCACCCATAAATCCATTGCTATAATATCACGGATTATAAATTCATTGGACGTAATATTCGATTAACAGTTGTTAGACAGTGACAGCGTTATTCGGCAGCTGTATGTCATAAATTCAGATGAAAAACAAGGAGACTATCTGAAGTTGCTCCCGCGAAAAAACATTGCAGTTCAGAAAGTCATCATGTCACTTCACAATTGGTTGAAGACAGGGTCTTTAAAACGAAAATTAGATGAAGGTAACTTTCAAAATATCAGTGTGGATTTGCATATTCCGATATGTCTTCTTTTTTAAACATTTTGAACAACGAAAATCAAATTTTTAATAACTTATCAGAATCAGGAAAACTTTAATATATTTTAAATCCATCAACACCATGTCAAGTAAATAAACTGGGTTCCTTTTTAAAAAAGTCATTAGAACTGAGGACAGGGGACTCCTAACATATTTACTTGAAAATGTCGATTTTATGTTCTCTTTGTTACATGTGTATAATTGTCACAAACTGTATTGTTTAATGACACTAAAATTTTGAATTTGAATTTGAATTTGATATCTGTCACTTTGTTATCATAACAAAGTGACAAATATCGGATTAATAGAAATTATATCGAAACATATTTATTCACAGAACGAGGTGTGATCATCGATATTTTAACCCCGTTTAAAATTTGAATTGAAATGTTATTATGATCCCATGCTTTAGACCAGATATTCACTTGTCAGACATGGGATTGAATAATAATCAATACATTATACACATGGCATAACAGCAAAAACAATCAACAGAAAACAAATATAACAGGATAATCCATTTATTTTAGAAGTCTGAGATTTTGTGAATGTTTGACAAGTAGTTCAAACAGCATTTTAAGTCTGGAATGCTTTATTCGGATAGTAGTGGTCGTCATCTATTCTATTTGACTGGGTGGGCAATGAATAAATAAATTCATCTATTATACACTGTATATGCTAACTTGTTTTTTATCGCAAACTCGCTAGTAATCTCGTAATGCTAATTGCTCGTCACCTATTGTTCTATGGTCTATATAATACAGAAAATGTTATGAATGAAATAACACATTTACCAGATTCCCAGAAAAATATGTATAGAAAATCCAACTAACTGGCAATATCTAGAATAACGCTCAAACAGGTCTGGGGAGGTACAATATGCAGTAAACAGATATACTTCTGACTTTTAAAAGGCATTTTCAATTTAGACTTTGGTCTAAAAATTACAAAAAGGCGTCAGCTTCCGGGGGCTTTGCCCCCGGACCCCCTTTACCTAATGGGGGATCTGCCCCCAAACCTCTGTTGGGAGAATATCCCCCAGAACCCCTTTTGCCTCACTTTATTCAGACCGGCCTACGGCCGTGTTTTATCGGCTGATGAAATAGAGGACCGTCAAAAATTGTGAGTTCGATTCAAGCTTGTAGCGCGGTATGATCTCTATAACTGTAAGTGATAAAACTTGTCAGTTATTGCAGCAGGTTTGTGTTATTAAGTCTCCCAAACAACGTTGGGAGACTTATAGTTTTTGCTCCATTTCTTCTTCTTCTTCTTCTTCTTCTTCTTCTTATTATTATTATTATTATTATTATTAAGTCTCCCAAACAACGTTTGGAGACTTATTGTTTTTGCTCCGTTTCTTATTATTATTATTATTATTATTATTATTATTATTATTCTCCTCCTTTTTCCTCTCTCCTTTCTTTCCGTGGACCATGAACTTGTCCACGGCAGATCTCAGGAACTACAGGACATAATTTCATGAAACTTGGTGGAGTTATAGATATATGTATCTAGTTGGTCCTAAAGGTTTCAGCTTCGTGGTAAAGGGGGCCAAGGTCATATTATGAGGGGTTCAAAGGGGTGGTGGTTACTATAGAATCCTATCGGAAAGTTGAAATTTCATACATTAATGTTAATAACTTCTAAATTGATAATGATAGAGACATAAAATTTGACATAGTGATAGGTCACCATTAGAGGAGCAATTCTGTCTTTCAAAATTTTCAAGATGTCTGCCATTTTTAAAATGGCTGCCAAAACACGGCATAAATAATCGGTGGTAAAAATTTAACATTGTCCGATATCATCAAAATTTGATATGTGGGTAGATAATGAAGTTCCGAATTGATTCCCGACATTAAAAATTTCTACCGGTCGCCATTTTCAAAATGGCCGCCACAATATCGCAAAAAATCAGCATTGTCCGATATCATCAAAATTTGATATGTGGGTAGATAATGATGTACCGAATTGATTCCCGACATTGAAAAATTTCTACCGGTCGCAATTTTCAAAATGGCCGCCACAATACCCCAAAAATTCAACATTGTCTAATATCATCAAAATTTGATATGTGAGTACATAATGATGTCCCGAATTGATTCCGGACACGAATTTATTCCCGACATTGAAAATGTTCTACAAGTCGCCATTTTCCAAATGACCGCCACAATACCGCACAAATTCAACATTGTCCGATTTCAACGAAATTTCATATGTAGGTAGTTTATGATGTCCGGAATTGATTCCCGACATCGCAAAATTTCTACCGGTCTCCATTTTCGAAATGGCTGCCACAATACCGCAAAAAATCAAGCTCAGAATTTGTCACAATGCAAAGTGTTCATTTAAGCCTGTTGTCAGTGTCCGGTTTGGGAGACTTCATAATCGTTAGATTATAATCATATCTTGTCTTGCTTGCACTCCTATATCCTTTCACCAAAAAATCATATTAACCATAAAGTGTTTTATTAACATTCTACACTGGCATTTTTTAAATTACTCAAGTGGAAAAGACTTGCATTACCGCATCATTTCACTAAGACATAGGGTTTTGATCTGTACAACTGTTTTATTGAAGTGCCTGTACCAGACCAACAAAATGCTTACATCGAAGTTGAAAAAGTTCAGACACAAATTTATGAAGAGTTTGAAGATACCAAAGGGATAATCATAATCTGTATATCGAAGAAGAACAGACAACGCAATGGCCAAAAGAAAAAGGACAAACAACGATCTACAAAACATACACATACAAATCAACTTACGTCTAACTAACTTTGCTACACTCTTTTTCCCCGCTTCTGTCAAAGCATCAACGAATTCAGCATAGTATCCCCCAGCGTCCACACGGGAAAATATGTTTTTAACTATATTATATAAGCTATCGTCCTGGAGGCCATGTGTCTCCTCCTCTTTATAAACTCCCTTTTTTTGTAACAAATCGACAATCTTAGAGAGGTTTAATGATAAACCCCTGAGTATCACGTCTCTATTATCATGAAAAATTTGCAGTATCTTCCCCATAGGTGTTTTTAAGTATACACAGTAGATAATAGTTGGTGTTTAAATTGGCCACAGATTATATATACGTTACATACAGAGGTTCGCAAGAGGTTTTGCGTATTCCAAAATTTAAATAAGTTATCTGCAATAAAATCGTAAATATGCTAATTTAGTGTTTCTGAAATAACCTTTATTAGGTACGATTATATTCAAAAGAGTACAAAGAAAAATAATTTAAATGTCCAAAGTAGGAAGAAAGTCAAAGGGCCTAAACAGGGTAGCAAAAACAAAAATCAGATATTAAAAGGTGGTAGAAAGGTATACCTTGACAATTTCAATATCCGCACATGGGTCAATTTCGTTTTCACATTTTAGAAACTTCGTGTGGACACACCATTTTCAATACACATTTTTCTTCCGTATCTGGCAAGAAAATCAACGTTTTACCCATATTCAGCTACGAATGTGTCACGATTTTTTTGTTTTATGACCGCTTTAAATTTCGCTTATCATTTTTGCTTACATTTTGTATCCAGAAAGTCATGTATCTATGTGTTAGAGCGAACTTGCTCTGTTTTTACGATTTTTCACTCCGACACTAAGATATATGGATGACATTTTTAACCTCACTATTAACCAATTAAACCAGAATGTCGCATATATAAAGGTTTAAAATACACGGTATCGAAATATGAAACATTTTAATTCACATCAATATAGTCGTTATCTGGATCAATGCTTATTGTTTTGATAAGGGTCGTTGTGGTCGTAATCTTATGGTAATTGAACGAACATCTCCCTATGGTAGTCCTATCTCTACCAGAGTTATCGTTCCTTACTCTCGCTTAGATGTGATGTCATCTGAGACAAAGGAACGATAACTCTGTATGGTCGTTATATTTGACTCAATACTGTCGTTACATTACGAAACATTTTAAACGTTTAAGGGAGGAATTGCCGTTTTACCTAGATCATAATTTTTCGCACACGAAGGCAAAAACAAGATTATTGTTTTGGATACAAGTGTCATTAAATACTCGCTAGTATGTATATAACTCGCCACAACATTTCGTAAGCAAACACATTAACCGTAACATAGATTTGGGGTGACGCATGGATAAATATTAACGTTTTCTTTATTTCTTTAACCATCAGAACAATATTGAACAAAATATTTTCCCTCATCACATCATTTATATCTTACTTGTGTTGTTTGTTTTATAGCATTTAGTGGTGTCCTTTACGAGTTGTTTTTCGCAACATTTATCCCAGCATCGATCAATCAAGGCACTAACCCACCAGATTGGAAAGAAGCAAATATTCAAGAAAGGAGATAAATCATGTGTCTCCAACTATCGCAGTGTCATGAATGTCGCACATGTAAAATTTCGGAGCACATAATTTGCAGTAGTGTTACCAAACATCTTGAAACCCACGGCACCCTAAACGACGATCAAAATGGATTTAGAAAGAATCGTTCTTGCATGTTCCAACTGATCCTCGCATTTCAGGACTTGGCAAAGCGCAATGATCTTGTACTGGTCAACAAATTGACGTTATCTTGTTTGACTTTGCAACGGCTTTTGAGAAGGTCCCTCATGAGAGACTACTTACAAAGCTGAGTACTATAACATCAGCGGGTCGACACTTCAGTGGATTAGGGACTTTCTAAGCTCCAAAAACCAGAGAGTCCCCGTGGATGGGAAATCATCACACACTGCACCTGTCCAGTCACGAGTATCTCAGGGAGGTGTATGTGGGCCACTCATGTTCCTCCTGTTTATAAATTAACTCCCGGATTAGATATATTCATCTACAGTTCGTCTATATGCCGATGACTGTGTGGTATATAGAAAGATCTAAAATGAAGCAGACTCGAAACCATGAACAATTTCCTCAGATGGGAATCTGACTGGCAAAAGAGTTCCATCCAAGTAAATACCAGCTTCTATGTGTTATCAACAAGCGCAAGCCATATCCCACAAGTTATGGCAGACATGGGCATAAATTAAAATAGTAGACTCGGCTAAATATTTAGTTGTAACAATCCACAAAACCATCAACTGGAACACGCACGTTGAAAACAAAACCAAAAAGGCCAACTCAACCAGGGCCTTTATTCAAAGAAACATGTAACGCTGTCCACAAAGAACAAAGAATGTAGGCTACAAAACAGTAGTAAGACCATTGCTTGAGTATACATGCAACGTGTGGGGCCCATTTACCAACGTTAACATCCAGAAATTAGAAAGTGTACAAAAGACCATCAGCCCGGTTTGTAAAGAATGATTATCGACAAATTACTAGCGTAACAACTACCGGTATATTAAATACTCTTATAGAGACAACCATTAGCCGAGAGATGGACAAGACGTAAAGCTGTAATGATGTACAGAATAGTAAATGACCTCGTGGCAATACCACCGCTTGAGCTAGAGGTCACATATCACGATTCCTTGTCCTATATTCCAGAACATCAAACTACATGAATTCCTTCTTCCTAGACAGTATAAGGGTATGGAACAGCATTCCACACCAATTTGTGGATAGTACCTCTTTGGAAGCTTTCAAGCAGGGGATACTGAGCTGCAGTAACCATTTTTTATATGAAATGTATACTTCCACATACTGAATTGGGGTACAATTTTGTACCTCGGTCATAATAGTGAAATATTCTATTCAGGAATGCAATTACACACACAGAAATAGGATAAACATTGTTCCTCAATCAAATTGTCTCCAATAAATAATTCAATGTTAGTTATCTATGTAAGTAAATAGTGAACTTTCTCATATTGTATTTATAAGAATGTAGAGGTTAGGTAAATAGCCATTTGGCATTACTGTGGCATGCCAAGAATAGCGTGATCTCGCGAAGTCACGTTAGGTATCGCGAGAGTTGGTATCATGCGATATAGACTATGCACAAAGATCCGAGGTTGGAATATTAATTTGTTGCATCTTTCGTGCCAATTTTTTCTTTCATTAAAGTTTAGCGACAATATTTTTTTTTCAGAAAAACACACACCCCCTAAAAATAAACTGGTCGTTCCCTTTTGCTACTGTCTGTCAGTGACTTGCAGCAGATCGTTTATGTTCTCCAATATCCAACACCAAAAATGCTGTCACTATTGACTGTAGTTATGAAGCAGGAACTGTCTACTGTTCAGGAGCACACGAGTTTATCCCCACATTTTAGTTAGGGTTCGTGTTGCTCAATCTATATTGTTCTGTGTAGTCCTTTGTAGATCATTATTTATCTTTTGTCCTCTATCTTTTGACCATGGCATTGTCTGTCAATCGATTAGAGGCTTTACTGATTACCTATTTAGTATCTTCAAACTTTTCACATTGCTCACGTGACGTTAAACACCAACCAATCAATGAGTCGTACTATAATCGAATATTTCGTCGTATAATTTCTATGGTTATCAGGAACAATAGAATTTGTTCGATATTCAAGATATCTTGTGATCATATTTTGTGGTACAAGGTCATTAGTTCATGCAAAAGGTCATATAGATAGAACACGAATCTATCATGTACTGCGGTAGCACTTATTTAAAGGAGTTTCACCGTGTTAGCGAACTTACATTAAGAACATTTGAAAGAGATATGATTGTTTGTTTGTTTGTTTGTTTGATGGTGTGTAACGCCACTTTCAACAATATTTCAATTATATCGTGGCGGTAAGTTTTATTGGTTGAGGAAACCGGAGGACCCGGAGAAAACCACCGATCTGTCGCAAGCCAAAGACAAACTTTATCACATAATATTGTACACCTCGCCCTGATCGAGATTCAAACTCACAACATCAGTGGATGATTGCACTACCGTACGATCACGGCCACGGCATATCTCTGTTTCTAAAGGTTGTCCTTGTCCAAAACAACATGCACAGAAAATATATTCTAACACCTTTACAGCCTTGGTGGCAGATATTATTGATTGTAGCCCTTAATTAGAAATTAGGATTGTAACCCTTAGTTGGAAATAAACGCCAGAGAAAACCGAAGGAGCAATCAAAAATGGACAATCAAGAGAAACTGGCAACATAGGGTACACAAGACGAAGAAAAACAAAGCAAAAACACACTATATGTTGGGTATCACTATACGCAAACAAATACAAACACCGCAAATAAGACATGAGCCCTCCTACAAGCAACAAACAACTGGAACATTGATCTGGAAAATTGCATTTCATATCTACAGTCGCGTGCCACATATAATATACTTCTATAAATTATTCAGTTTTTATTTTTCTTCTCCAAGGCACTGTTAAATTTTTTTGACAAACAGGTAACAACCTTGATCCAAGATCAAATGAAATTTTACCAGAAGGAGGGGGGTCAAGATAGCATTAAGAATATTAAATAATGAAGTGCTTTTTAGAGATAAAAAACAATTCATCTCGTTGAAAGAACATTCAGAAATGTAGAAATCTCATCTTAGTTCAAGAGTTTAAGAGTGTTTGTTGCTAGGGGCAAAAACACGAGATGTATCTTAAAGTTGATTTGATAATATGAAAAAATGTATTGGAGATATGAAAAACTAAATAGATGAAAATGTTCATGTGTATATCTCACATAGGATTTAATAAAACGATTTTCTTGTCTTCGAAATACCTAACAACAGTTATCTGGACTTATGACTTCTTAAGCAATTAAACACAAATTTCTTGAGAAAAAGTTCTTTATTTTACTTTAAATGTATGTTATAAAACTGGAGTCACTAAATTTCTTTTGAACAAGTGTGGTTAGGCCATAAGAAGAAGTAAATCCTGTAATTTGTTAAAATAGAAAAGAAGAAAAAATTTGAATGTATTATTCTAATGAAGTTTTTTTTTCATGGCGGAGAGAAATTTTGTCAGAATTAGGGAACAAAGTGATCTAATGGTATGCTTTACTTGTACGACAGTTGAGAAAATTAATTTTAGGTACATTCTCTGTGATTTTCTCCAATAAATTGGATTCTCCACCACTATATATCTGGTTGCCACACTATAGCACAAAGATGGATGGAGATGGTTTACAGCAACCATTCAACAATCTTACAGTGGTGTACCTTTTTTCTCCTTCTGAATAATGAAAGGTATTATTAAAAAAAACAAAAAAAAACAACATTGGTCATGTGACCGGGGTCAAAATTAAGAAATTAATAGTCGTAGTTCAACCGAAATCATTATTTTGATAGTCATAATTCATCCAAATTCTTGACTTCTTGTTTACAAAAGGGGGAGGAGGAGATGTTCGTACGACACATATCCTACATGTGCCTACGAGTGAGCGTTTACCAAGATTTTCTTCTAGCTTGTTGTTTTTAGATTGAATAAGATCTTTATTACGCTGACAATGACAAATTTTATATCGACAGAATGTTTGAGTCATTTAAAATGGACTACCGTAATTTAATCTGTATTGTCAATATTTTCAACTGTACATGAGAAAAGATTTTGTCTTGGCACAAATCCAATTGAAATTAAATTTTTACTATTGAGACAATTTTCTTATGTACTAAAGCAATTATCGTTTTTTTTTTCTTTTTTTTTCTTTTTTTTGTGAAACACGTTTTTAAAGAACGTTTCATGTGGAGAAAAGATTTTGTCTTGGCACAAATCCCATTCAAATTAAATTTTTACTATTGAGGCAATTTTCTTAACATGAAACGTTCTTTAAAAACGTGTTTCACAAAAAAACTATAATTGCTTTAGTGAAGACATACATAACTATAGGTAATTGATCTAATAGGTAGCTATAGGTGGGGCCATAATGGTACACATTTTAATAATTTGGAATGTGGGTAAAATATATGTTTAAATCCTATATCAATTTCTTTTTTAAAGTTTTTGTTATGTAGTTTTGTGTGAACCTGTACCTGTTACATGACAAATTGCTTATGAATTCTTGTCAAAATATGTACAAGTGGCTCATTAATATTGTCTTAGCCAGGTAGAGATTAAGGGGTTCCTCACAGGACTGGCCTTTTTTGTTTTCTCCGCATGACTTTTTTAATGTCCTAATACAAATTACCGATAATATTTTCTTCAACTTCATTCATATTATCCCAAAAAATGAAATTCATGTTTTATGAATTTTAGATAAGTTATCTTTTTCAAAAAGTAAAATTATAAATACCCCTTAGAAATTAGCCATACAGTAAATACGTTTTTTTTATGTCATTCTGAAAAGAATCTAGTATCTGGTGATGTCAAAAGTCCCTTGCGGCATGTTTCATACAGTATCTATTTTAGGGGGAGGAATATTTAATTACATGAATTTGTTTCTGCCTGGTACTTTCTTTGAAAGAAAAAATGATCTGTCCATTTTACTTTTGTACAACACCTTGCATTTTTGTATAATTTTATGATGGATGCGTTTGTTTTTTTGCTTTTTGCTTTTTATCGTAATTGCTACATAATAATATTTTAATGGACACCTGACTTAAATGTTTTGATGGATTGCATCTGATCTTTGTTAAAACCTGTAAATTTGTTATTTTTACTTAATTTGGTTAGGGACAGGTAATTATATTTTTTTATGTAATGGCACTTGAGAATGTGTAATGCTTTCAAGAAATAACAAAGCAAGATATCATACTGTATCGTGTATTCTTTCTCTATAGTTCAATCAGTTCAATTAAAATTCTAATCTTGAGTCATGTTTTTAACTATTAAAATTGACTCCCTTAAAAATTCAAGCAATGGAGCTTGTTTGATTTACAACTTTTATAATTAGAAACATTTAATAGTCAGCAAGAGACTTTATTTTGATAACCCCCTGGATAGTTCAGGAAATTGTTCTGACACGCCATTCACAATCAACATGTCAAACGATAACGACGCACCGCCCACATCTCAGACCAATACACAAATGAATTCACAACAGTCCATTCTTAGAGAAAATGACTTTAAGAGTATTGCAAAGGTGATCAAAGATATCATGCTCGATGACCTTCGTAAGGAACTTAAAGCAGAACTTCACATGGTTGTGCATAATGCTACTGCACCGCTCATAAATGAAATAGAAAAACTCAAATTTGACAACAACAACTTAAGACAGGCTATAAATGAAACGCTATCCTTGTCTGAAAAGGTCGACGATCTCGGGCAGCACTCTAGGAAGAGTTGTATTCGCGTGAGTGGTGTACCGCAACGCATAGATGAAGATACTACGCAAATCGTATGTGACATTGCTAAAAAATTAAATGTTGACATTCAGCCTCAAGACATCAGTGCGTGTCACAGGTTGCCTAAAGGACATAAGCAGATCATAGCTCGCGTTACGCACACGACCAAACGATCCGCATTTCTAAAGGCCACTAAAAATATAGACTCAACCAACGACTTACATGCAGTCTCAATCAGCCATGACCTTACTAAAATGAGGGGCAAAGTCGCCTTTTTGGCTCACCAAGCTAAAGGAAATGGTCAGATCAAACAAACTTCTGTGTGGGACGGGAAAATTTATGCTATCGACAAATCTGACAAAAAGCATGTCGTTACAACCGAATCTGAGTTAAAAGCGATATTAGAAGGATGCATAGTATCCGAGCGCAACCCAACTTCAATGCCTAATGGCGGAGCCGGCAATATTCGTATGCACCCGGGATTCCAGATGCGATCACCTTATAATATGATGCAACGCGTCCCTGCTATGTATTAACAACCTGGACCTGGAGGAATGAACGCACAAATGATGCCAACGATGCCGACATTCCATTAGTTCCATTTCCTTTCAATAAAAACAAAACTTAATAAATATTGTAACTATGTGTTTGATACTATATTGATGGTACTTATAAGATAAGGACTATGAAAGTATTCTTTACATAACTGACTCATGTGTGTTGTTTCTTTTTTTTTAGCCAACAATCATAATTATGGTAAAAATTCTTGCTGGACCAATCATAAATTACATGAATTTCATTTCAACTTGAAAATTGTAAAAAAAATCATCGGTTACACGTTGGTTTTTTTGCTTGGTTTTTTTTTTATTGGTCAATGTTTGAAGCAAAAGATTAATACCATTATCGAACATGTAAAGTACTATGTACATAAATATGAGTTGATTTATGCTACAGATACACGATCAGTGAAAAACCAGTGAATGAATGAATTTGTATATTTTTTTTTCTTCTTTCGCTCTATTTCCTTTTTGAACTTAAACAACAATCTTGCTATCTTGTTGTAACGCAATTTCGAGGGTAATTCACCATGATGTGATATCAATGTTTATAACACGTTATCAAAAAAAATGTCTAACTTATTCTAAATCGTTCTCTGACGAACAATTATATCAGTAAAAACAAAGCAGCGAAAAATGTTCTTGATGATATTAATATTACTCAATCTAAATATGTTTCCCTTCACAGTGGAGTAAAACTAATAGTTTAGATGTTGACGTGCTTCGATGATGTTTATTTTTCCATTCATAATAATCTTATTTAGGAATTATTGTTTCTAATAAATCTTTGATAGACATATCACAGCTCAATTTGAGTTATCTCGCTTTAGGCATTTAGTTCAACAATTATGCAGTAGGCATTTAGTTCAAAAATTATGCAGTAATAAATTATGTGACCCTAGTGTGCATTCTGCCCACATTAAACCACAAGGACCACCTCCGACAAATCAATTATGATTGTAAAACAAGCTTTTGTACATATGTTTTGTTATCTTTTGTTCTTATGTTTTCGTTGGTATCAACTACATGATGAGATCTTTTTGGGTGAACTCTTATATTCAAGTATATCATTTGTAAACTTATCGTTCGTTATTACATGCACAGGAGAACAAAAATTACATAATGGGTATTTCATGTGCTGAATACAACGCTAGAATATGATTTTTCTACTCCCAGTCCACTCAAGTACAGATGAGAAAGCTACTTGACATCGAGGTTATAATTTTTGTAAACTTACTTTCGACATTCGGCTGTACGAGTATTCCAATCATGATTTTGCTTATTTCTTTACGCTACCATATCGATAGCCAAGACCCTGTTGCATTTTGGGACCCATTCGGAGGCGATTCAGCCCCAAACTGCATCACTGCATCACTGTCTATTCAGGTGACACTTTGTCCGGTGTCAACGACCATCCCCTATCTGGATCAGATTGTGACTATGTCAGTAACCCAGTTCCAATCTGCAGACTGTGTAATAGCTTGCAAAACCATGAGATTCAGTGTTATTGGGGATCTTATTGCTTTTTATTTCCCTTCTTATTTTATTATCCGGTGACGCTGAAGTAAACCCGGGACCATATTCATCTTCTAGTAGTGATATCTCATCTACGGAGTCCGTATCAGACGCGACCCTTGATGCGTTTAATACTTGTTTGAACACGTATATGTCATTTGTTCATTTAAACGTGCAGAGTCTTGTCACCAAAATTGATTTACTCGATTGTGAGCTCCGTAACATTGATATTCTTTGTTTTACCGAAACCTGGCTGAACGAATCCATGAAAACCGATGACATTTGCCTAGAAGATTTCCACCCACCACACCAAATCCGAAAGGATCACGAGGGACGCCTTGGAGGCGGTGTAGCCGTCTACATTTACTCAGATTTTCACATGAGGCACAGGCAAGACTTGGACGTCCGCGGCCTTGAATGTCAATGGACTGAAGTTAGCATGAGTAAAAATCGTACCATACTTATAGGCACATTTTACCGACCCCCTGACTCGGACGATAGCATATACACTTTAATCGAGTACTCATTCGAGCAAGCCTCCGATACTGGCATTGAAAATATACTAGTGCTCGGTTATTTTAATGCTGACTTTTCGAAACAGAAAAGCGATAACTGAAACATATTTTATTAAAATACGACATGTTTCAATTTATAAACGAACCAACACACTTCACTGAAAACTCGAGTTCGTGTCTCGATCTCGTTATAGCCAATAATAATAGCTTTCTTGACTTAGTTCATGTCGGGCAACCATTTCTCGGCCAAAATACACGATATCACTGCCCGACCTACGGAATTATTAAATTTGACAAACCGTCTCTACATGTTTCAAGCGTCGTATTTGGCTTTATGATCGTGGCAATTACGAATTGTTTCGTGAAAAGTTGTCAGCCGTTGATTGGGACCTTGTCCTATTAGAAACCGACATTGACACTTTAGTTGATAAGTTTTCGAACCTTCTCACGCAGGCGGCGCTAGCATCAATCCAAAGTAAAATTATTACCGTACGTAAATCCGAACCACCATAGATTACTAATTTAGTCCGACGCGCAATTAAAAAACGCAACAGACTGCACAAAAAGGCTAAAAGAACCAACAATCCGGATCACTGGTCTAAATTCCGCAAATTTCGAAATAGGACTATTAATATTATCAGGAATCGGAAACAAGAGTTCCTCGACAATTGTATTAGTAAACTTCGTTCCGATTCTCTAAATATTCGAGAATGGTGGAAATTGGCATCTAAGGTAGCAGATTTCAAAACTCGCGTCTCCTCTATCCCTCCTCTTCTTGATAATGATGACATTATTTGCAATGATCTCGAAAAAGCCGAAGCTTTTAATACATTTTTCGCATCTCAGTCAAATTTAGATGACAGTAATAAGTCCTTACCAGCAAATGATTCGCCTCCTGATAACTGTTTAGATACACTTGTCCTTCGCGAAGAGGAAGGTAAAGACGCGTTTCAGATCATTAATATAACCAAGGTTGCGGTCCTGATGGAATCAGCCCGAGATTGCTAAAAATAGCAAACGATATTATTGCTCGCCCGCTCTGTTATTCTTTTAATCTCAGTCTTGTAAATATGTATTTTCCACTGTCTTGGAAAATTGCAAACGTAATTCCAGTTTATAAAAAAGGGGAAAAAAACCTCGTTAGTAATTATCGCCCGATTTCCTTATTATCAGTCATAAGTAAATCATTTGAAAGATGTGTATATAAACACGTAATGAATTTCACCCGTGATCTCTTGTCAGAGCATCAGTCTGGTTTTATTCGCAATGACTCGACCAGGAATCAACTTTTATACGTAGCTTATGAATTTGGTAAAGCCCTAGACGAGGGCAAAGATATACGTATCGTCTTCTTTGACATAAGCAAGGCGTTCGACCGTGTATGGCATAAAGGATTACTCTTCAAACTGAAAAAGATGTGCATAACCGGCAATCTTCTTCTATGGCTATCTAGCTATCTTTCGGACCGTAAACAAAGGGTAGTATTTAACGGACAGGAATCTTCTCTTTCACTAATAAACTCCGGTGTGCCCCAAGGATCTATATTTGGAACCCTATTATTTTTAGTTTTCATTAATGATATTTGTTGTAAAGTTAGCTGTGAAATTAAGCTATTTGCCGTCGATACGAGTTTATATGCCATAGTTGATAACCCGTTGGTTGCCTCTATCTGCCTCAATAATGACATGAATCGAATTCAAAAGTGGGTAGACAGGTGGCTTGTTACATTTAACACTAATAAAACTTAAAGTCTTGTCATCTCAAAGAAAAAGGACCCTGCATATCAACCACCTCTTATTATGGATCGTAAGGTTATTAAAACAGTCGAATTTCATAAGCACTTAGGTGTGCATATTTCTAGTGACGGTAATTGGCATGCCCACATAGACGAAATTTATACTAAAGCGTATAACACATTAAACATGTTGCGTAGATTTAAATTTCGAGTCGATCGCAAAACGTTAGAATCTATGTTCTTCTCATACATTCGCCCAATCCTAGAATACGCGGACGTAATCTGGGATAATTGCCCTCAGTACCTGAAAGATAGACTTGAGCAAGTCAACTACGAGGCCGCACGAATCGTTACCGGTACAACCAAACTTACTAGTTTGGATACCCTTTTAAAAGAGTCAGGATGGGAATCCCTCGGGGAGAGGAGAACAAACCATAAGCTTATAATTTCCCATCAGATGGTCAATAACGAAACTCCATACTATCTGTCGAACCTTGTTCCTCCGACCCTTGACCAAATCCATCTTTACGGAACCCGTCATTCTGACCGCTTAGCCCCCGTTCAATCCCGTACGTCGTTTCATTATAATAGTTTTCTCCCATCTACCGTTCGCCTATGGAATGCACTCCCTAGTCACATCAAAAATAGCGCATTATCTACTTTTAAAATGCATTTAAAGAATAAAAGAACTATTCCCAAGTTTGTCTATTGTGGTAGTAGACTTGGACAAGTGTTACATACTAGAATCCGTACCGAAAACAGTGGCTTAAGGGTTCATTTATTCAAGAGAAACTTAGTTGACGATCCCTTCTGTACATGTAAACATATTGAGTCGTCTGGACATTTCCTGTTACTTTGTCCTCGTTATTCGATTCAAAGGCAGGAGATGCTTAGACAATTCTCCGGTGATGTCAATATTGAAAATGTCTTGT